>APFE030837855.1:18513-67606 GCA_000404065.3 Pinus taeda | reverse complement strand
CTCTGAACTATGTTACAATGAGGCTCGAAGGCCTATTTATTGTTGAGAAACAATGAAAAACCCTTAACATTCCAAAACCTAACCCTAGGAGATGAAACGCCAAATTGTGGGCCCCGTTTGGAGGTAAGTTGGTACATCAACTTCCCGGGGTCGTAACTTTGGCATATGATCTCCGTTTGACGTGTACAATAGCTCATTAGAAAGATCTATTCGAGCACTATCATTATTGCCCCCGGATTCCCCAAAAAACGTCGTTTAGGGCCTCAAAACGGCTCCGGAAGTTCAGGACCCGAAAAACTGCTAAAAATAGTAAGTTGTGCTACAATTAAGGAAACTGAAAATGCTGAGAAAGACAATGGTGGGGGTCCAGGTGGACTTGGTAGGTGGCCACCAATATCCATCTGGATCATAACGTTTGATCAAATTGTGGGCGCAATGGAAGTGAATGTCATCGGATCTTTTTGGAGGTGATCAGATGGTTGGGAATGGTCAAGCAGGTCGCTTTATCAGGCGCAACAGGAGCCATTGGATCTGCGGGAGGGAATCAACGGTGGGGAAACAATGAAAGGTTTTAGCAAGCGTGCAAGGGCATATGGCAGGGTTTTATAAGGGTTTGGGCTTTTGGAACTTGGGGCTAAGTCCAAAGGGGTTATTTGTCAAGTTTAAAGAAAAAACAAAGGAAACGAAGATGAGGGAGAATAAGTGGGATAGAGGAAGAAAGGAGGAAGTGACCAATGTTGAATCCTTTTGAAGCACAACCAAGCAAACCAAGCTGGTATCTGGCCTTAGAAAATCATCGTTATATAGCAGAGCTAACACTAGCTCCTTCTGGGGATGAGATCCTTCCTATGAGGTCTCAAGAACCGTAGACCACTACCTTCTACATAAAAACAAGAACATTTCCTAGTATTCCATTGGGCATGGAGTCTAATTAAGGCTACAGTAAAACCTAGTAAAAATAACATATTTACAACATTAAGGCCTGAAGACCTTAAACAACCTAATTCTTCCAAAACTGCCCATTTACTGGGCCATCAAAAACTGCTTCTCCTTCGATACTTTGCAGCATGAAAGCATTGTTCCCTTGGAGCTGAGCAATGATGAAATGATCCTGTTCACATAGCATTGAATTTACCGGTGTCTCCTTGCCTTTCCTTCAATGCATCCCATTTGAGAAAACAATCACCATACTGAGGATTTACCCTTTTTACCTTTCTATGAAAGGTTTCCTTCTCTTGGTCAATGTGCATGTCAGCCACTTCATCAAAGACTTGCAAAATTGGGTTGATTTGATCACCTACCTCAAAAAGTTTAGGGCATTGGACCTTATTAGGTAGAGATGGTTTATATTTCACCCCCTCTTTATAGGCTCTCACCCTTGGATGTTTTTCATGGAAACTCTTGTACACCTGCTAAATAACAAGGGTTGTTGTGTACTCGATTGTGTCATTTGTGGCCTACACAATTACTATAAATGGTGATTCTTGCGTTAGGGACACAAAGACTTCACCTGCTCCTATAGCTTTCTTAGAACAAGCCCCATCCAAGGAGGTGTCCCAAATCTGTGCACCTTCTTCCTCTGTGATCTAGCAAACTGCCCTTTCTAGCTGTGTGGAGGCCAATTGGGCAAGCTTTGGGATATCAAGACTGAGATTATCCATGTTAGCCTTAGGCATTGAATCATGGCTAGCTCTAGTGCCTAGGGGGCCATTGTGAGGGATTGTATCTTGAACAAACAAAGAAACATAATATGATGGGGAGCTAACTTCACCCTTTTTTATCACTGGGCTGAGGATATTAGCATGTTGGTTAATTTGCAGATTTGCACAGTCATTAGAAGCTTGGCTAGCTTTAGGCTCAAGGTCTTCAAGGATAGATTTCTTGAAGGACTCACTCTTCACTAATTCAATCAAAGACATAGGTATTCTTGACTTCTGGCTTTCTGATTGAAAATTGAAAGAAGAAGGGGAACATTCAAGGCCTCTTACCTCTATGGTTGGAACTTTAAGGATGATGGGATTGGCTGTTGGTTGCTTTTGCTTACTGATTTGCTGCTCTATGGGAGCAGTAGTTCCTTGGGCAGGATTCTCTTTGACATTACTTGTTCTTGACCTCAGGTTATATCTTTGCTGGTCTTCAGTCTGTAAAGCAGCTTCTTTGTCCCACTCTTGGCTAATCTAGTCCCTAAGTAATGATTCTTCATAGGCAGCCAAAGTCAAAATGGCAGCACTTCCCTTGTCTTCCATGCAGTGAATCTCATCCTCTTCATCAAGTTGTTCCTCTTCCATGACTATGTTCTGGAAAGGAGTCTTAACCTTTTGTTCTTCACTGGCTTCTTTGCTTCTTTGACCGATCTGCAATTGTTCATTCACTCTTCTGAATGGGTTTGAATTTCTTGGAGAAAATGTATTAGGTAGCCTTGCCTTCCCAGAACTCTACTCAACCTTGAGTTTGGATATTTCAGTAGCCAATGATTCTATCATTTTAGTCGTTTTCTCTAATCTTGGTTCTGAAGATGTAGAGGAAGAAGAAAACTCACCTCTCTGCCTCCTTCTATCAACGTGACTTTTGAGTTTTTCTGTGGCCATGATATTGGATTCCACCTCCAGGGCTACATCTTGCATTTCAGCCAAAGTGGCACATCTTATTTCTCTTAATAGCAAGCAGAAATCAGAATCAAAGGCATTGGCATAGGTGAGTTTGGTGGAGGTGGGGGTAGGCTTTACTTCAGTTGGTATCTTGCTATAATATGATTGAATCTTTTATTAAAATCAGACAATGATTCCCCATTTTCCCTCTTCAGGTTGCCAAACTCAGTATGGAAATATAACAGGTCTTTCTTATCCCCCCAATGCTTTAAAAATGCATCATCTAATGCTTCAATGTCTGCTATAGACCTAGGAGTCAATTCTCTGAACCATTTTCTAGCCTCTCCATCTAGGCTTTGGACAAAAACCCTCATCCAAACATCATCTTGACTGATATCTAGGTTATCAGCATAGCTATAAAAGGACTCAAGATGCTCTTCAGCTGTTACTCCCTCTGTGCCAGTGAACTTAGGCATGTATTTCTGGTATTCTCCTGCGAGCATGGCATTCAAAGGAATAGGCAGGACCAGGGGTCCATACCTAGCAGCTATGATTCTTTCCATTTTGGCAGGTTCTTGTTGGCCTGCCATGACTGGGATAGATGGAAAGGTATTGGTCGTTTAGATGACAGAAGTCTGAGATACGAATGACAAGGCAGAAGGAAACTGATGGACTATAGGGGAGGCTCTCTTTGGACTGAAATCCAAAGGGGAACTTATTGAACAAGGAGCTTCATGAATCTCTATAAATATTTCCTAACTAATAGTGCTAGGATCTATATTCTCTACATATGCATGGTTGGCTACAAGCCTTTCTTGTAGAGATACATAAAATTGTTTAGGCTTACCTGATCTTGATGCTCCTTTTTGTGATGTTTTGCTTTGCTTGGCAATCTTCTCAGGGTCAGGCACTAGGTTAGCTGGTGATTTTTGAGGATTTCTCCGAGTATGCCTCACAAACTGAACCAAAACTATGATGTGGAGTCGCCAAAAGGTTCTTCCTCCAGTAGAGTCGCCAGATAGATGATTACAACTAAAAATGTGTCCAGACTTTGTTTATCATCCAAGTTGGATCTATGTCGTTCTCCCAGGGAAGCTGAGCTTCAATCTCCTCTCCCCGACAACGACCCCAATTATGTTAGGATTCCAAGAAAATCTCCTAGGTTGTATCTCAGAGATGCCCGGTAACATATAAATTCAACTATTGTTGCAGGTTTAATGGAAGGAATGATGATTTGTTCAAGCTAGATAATCACTTCTACTTTGTTCCACTCCAGACATACATGAACACCCCCAAACTACAAGGGTTTAGACAACCAAATGCTCACAGTTTAGATATTGGTGAATATGGAGAATACTAACCACACCAGTAGATGCACAAGACCATGTGATGGCCAACTGCAACTAGTAAAGAAACTTGTAAATCTATTCTACTAATGCACAGACAGGATGATAGCTCTCTGGCATCAGATAGAAAGAAACCTTAGTAACCTATTCAGTGATACATTCAACAATCTAACAGAGAGACAGGATGGTAGCTATCTAGTGTTAAACCTCAAAAGATCAAGAATACAACATATCAAGCACAAGCTTAGAACAGAGGAAAGTGGAGAGTGAGCATTAAAAGTAAAAGAAGCTTGTATTAGCTGAAAATGAAGACGAGACGCTGCAAGTGACAAAATATCTACAGTCTCCAGAAGTTGAACCTTACATAAAATGCCAACCACCAACCCTGATTACATCTTGTTTCTGGGTATTTATATATTTAAATTACAAAGGCACTTGGCCATTTAGGAATGTAGGGGTCATAATTGACCACCAACTGCATTTAACTACCTGATGGAGTCTCTGACTTTGTTTGCTTGCTTCAGTGGATGAATCTGATCCTTTCAGGTGGTGTGTTGTCCTCTTAGGCAGTTGGAGTGCTCGTACCAGTGGAGTTACATAACTGATAAATGCAGTTATAGGGGCGCGCTTGTTCTTTTTTCCCCTTTGCCATATTGTCTGTTAAACATGGTTGTTGGGGTCTATCAGTGACTGGTACTGGTAAGCTAGTCGCCTTCCTCCTTCAAGAAAACAGAGTGGTCAGAGGACGTGAACTGCATGGGCGAGTGGATGAGGGGAAAGAATAGCCATCAGATGGAGGAAACAGACAGTAGAGATGGCTTAGCGGAGGATATCGACTGAGGTGGGAGCGGGCTGAATTTGGGCCATTAGATCTTAGGCGACTAGATCGAACGGTGATCAGGAGGCGAAGTTACGCGGTCTTTATCATGCGAGAGCGGTTTAGTTGGGTGGTAATGGTATTGATCGCACCGCTTTTGGGCCCTCAGCGGTAAAAGGACGTGGTCGCGCGATTCCACTCAATAATTGACACGTAGCGGTGGATGAGAGAGAAAAACCGCTCTCATCGCGTGCTAACATTTGATAAAATTGTGGGTGAGATGAAAGTGAATGCTGTCGGATCTTTTCAGAGGTGATCAGATGGTTGAGAATGGTCGAGCGGGTCGCTTTATCAGGCACAACGAGAGCCATTGGATCTGCGGGAGGGAATCAACGATGGGGAAACAATGAAAGGTTTTAGCAAGTGCGTGAGGGCGTATGGCAGGTGCTTATAAGGGTTTGGGCTTTTGGCACTTGGCGCTAAGGCCAAAGGGGTTATTTGTCGGGTTTATAGAAAAAACAAAGGAAACGAAGATGAGGGAGAATAAGCGGGATAGAGGAAGAAAGGAGGAAGTAACCAATGTGGAATCCTTTTGAAGCACAAACAAGCGGACCAAGCTGGTCTCTGACCTTAGAAAATCATCATTATATAGCAAAGCTAACAGGTCCAATAAATCAACTCCAAGGAATTCTTTTACATGAGGCCATATTAAATAGAAAAAATATTCAAAGAAAACAATTCACAGGCCCTCCTTATAGCACCAAAAATGTTGAAGGCTTGAAAATATATGCGTACAACATTATAAGGGAGACCGCTCAGTTAGGAACTTAGAGCAGCTCCTTTTCCATTGAAATGGTGGTTCCAACTGGTTAAAATAAGCCCACTTACCTTCTATCTTTCTCCACTGACTTAAAATATGAATTTCACCTACCAATAGAGAAGAGACATCAGATCAACCCCCTTGTTAATTAGGCAAGAATGTCATCCTTAAGATGATCTGGGGCTCAACCAAGCCACTACTAAGTTTTGGCTCCTTGATAAGAGGACTTCTATGAATGTAGAATTAAATATAAATGCTAATACTAGAATACAAGAAAAAGGATAGAAAACCTAAAGCTCTCTCGATTACGAAGATGCAGATCTAACCCAACTAAGAGCGAGATAACTAATTGAATTGATATTTAAATATGTCTGGCTTATAGTGAAAATCAAGTTAACAAACTAGTTCAATTAGTTGATATTATGATTACTAAACATATCATGTTCAAAGATCCTTTAACCATAATTATTAACTAGCATCATTTAGGAAGTAGTTCACAAAAATGATGATGATTAGTAATCCAAAAACTCGAATGATTAAACAATAACATAAGGAAATAGTTCATGTAATATTGTTGTTTGTTAATATAGAATTAAAAGGTTGATCTTTGGGTAAGTAATTACTCGAAAATCAGAGTTCAGCACATAAGAGAAAAGATAAACAACAGATAATTGCAATAACTCACTCACATAGACAATAGTGCACAAATATGATTGAAAATCACAAGTCTCTGTTATTATAAAATGAAACTAGTATTAAAACAATAGTATCTTAAATATCAATTTATTAAGTCTAATTCCCTTGCTATGATCTCAAACAATCCTCTACAACTCATAAACTTTGTTAATGAAACAAGAGCTACAGTAGTGCAAGCTCTACTCATCATGCACAGTTCAGATATGTAAAAGATAAATCTCTCTATTCCTCAGATATGAGATTAAAATCTCATCTCCTCTACAACCCTAAATCCCTATTACAGTAGTTCTTTTAGAATCTTGAATTGCAAAATAGAGAAATATTTTTCCATGATTCCAATCCTTGATTGCAGAAACCAGAGATGGTATTTATACATGCTAGGAATACTAACATTCTCACTTGATTTTCCAAATATATGGAGAAAATAAAGGTAAAATAGAGTTGAGTTATTCCTTTAGACCAATTCTGGCAGAATATGAATGGTTGCGGTTTGAGGAGATGCCCAATTAAGCTCATGCTCAGATAAGATCACATTCAATTGCTTTTACAGGGATAGTGATTTACTCCCCATTTTAGATCCACTTTGCCACCTGGAGGAGTTCTTTTAGGGATCAGTTGTTGGATCTGTTAGTATATTTCATCTTGGAAGCTTCTTTGCCATTACAGGGTCAAAATTAGTCGAAATTGGGGAGAAAAACAAGCCAAAGTATAAGCAAACTATAAAATCTAAAATATGAGTCGTGAGACCAACTTAAAAGAAATTAAATGGATTTTTTTATTAAAACATTACAGTCGTACCAAATAGTGAGACGTGGCAGAATTTGAGTGGATTCGGAGGTAAGATCATCGCAACTTTTAATTTTCATATTAGATATTAACATTATAGACAAATATAAGTGCATCAATTTGTTGTTTTATTTACCAGACCCTTGGGATAATTTGGTTGTTTCCATAGCTATCAATTTAATTACTTTGAGTTTTGACGACATATTCTCATGCTTTTTATAGGAGGAGATGAGACGGAAAAATATGGAAAGCCTTAACACAGATGCCTTTTCTGTGAGAGGATGTTGCCATAATAGAAATAAAAAATATTTCCTTGAGTGGGAGATCTAAATCTCCAGTTAAATTTATAAATGTATGCTAGAGACGTGGAAAAGAAAGGCATTACAAGAAAAACTATAAGTCCAAAATTGTTGAGAAATGGAAGGGATATGATGACGATCCTTATATAGGAGAAAAACATGTTCATATTAAGGAAGGGATGTGTATTTGGCTTCTTTGAGTACACATGAGGATCACAAGACATGGTTGGTTGTCTCAGGTGCATCCTATCATATGATTCCTCACAAGAAACAGTTCTGCGAGTATGAAAGATATGATGGAGGAGATGTTTTCTTAGGAGATGACTTGACAATTAGAATCATAGGAAAAGGAAAATTCAAGTTGAAGCTTATGGGTAGAAATATTAGAACACTCCTTGGTGTTCTGCATATCCCAGGATTGGAAAGATTTTGATTTTTATAATTAATATAATCAATGCAAGTGTAAAAACAGTGTTTGAAAGGGCTACTTGCAGGATGGTTCGAGGAAGCACTATTAGTGATAGGTACAATAGTTTTATTTTTCTTAAGACTGGATCAGAAGAAGGAAAATGGACTTTTAGTATTACATAGTAATGATATGGTATAAGGTATGTCTAATTTCTCTATGGATTTCCATGAACATTTTTTTATATGGGAAGTAGAATCGAGTTAAGATTCTCATGTGGTTCTACAAGGTCAAACAAAATATTACAATTGGTGCATATTGATGTGTTTGGAGTTGTGTTAGTTCCTTGACTGGGTAACTCTATGCACTATGTCTCATTTATAGATGACTTCTCAAGAAATACATGGATTTATTTCCTTAGGAGGAAATCTAAAGTCTTTGAAAAATACATAGATTTTGAGGCTTTTATGGAAAATCATATAGAGAAGAAATTAATGTGTTAAGGACATATAATTATGGAGAATTATATGGGAATGTATTCGAATAATTTTCTAAGAAGTGCAATATAGCAAGGAAAAATACTACTCCATACACACCTTAGTAGAATGAAGTTGTAAAAGGGATGAACAAACCATTGATGGAGAAAATAAGGACTTGTATGCTCAATGGTGTTAGGTTAAGACAAGAATTTTGGGCAGAGGTAGTGGATATTGCATGTTACCAGTGAGTAAATAGATCACCCTCATCAACATTAGATGATACAACTCCACATGAGGTGTGCATTAGTAAGAAGCCTTCTCCTAAACACCTTATGATGTTTGGCTATATTGCTTATGTACATGTTCCAAAGTAGAATAGTAGTAAGCTAGATAAGAAAGATAAAAATTGTATCTTTATTGGATATAAAGATGGACTAAAATGTTATAAGTTTTGAAACCGAAAACTAAGAAGGTAATGTATAGTCAATATGTAGTATTTAGAGAAGTCAAATATGTCATCAAACAAGAATTCCTACCAATAGAGAAAGGACCAAAAAAATAGAGTTTGGATTGAAGGATGATGAATCAGACTCTACAGAAGAATAGGGATCAAAAGAAGAAGAATATTTTATTATGGTATTAAGGACATTGATGGGTCCTATCAATAGGTATAATATAAGGCCATTTTGTCATCCTCTGGCCTATAAATTCTTCTTTTCCCACATTAATTAACATCTCTTTGGCTATAATGTACATAGTAGGAAGATTGAAGGTTGTTTGTCATACTTTGTGACATAATGTGGTTAATGTGTAGGAAAAATAGAAGTTTTGAGTGCATTTACTATGCAGAGGCACATTGGAGGCATATAGAGGATATGTAGGAGGATTTTCCCTTGCATTTACTCTCCTTGAACACAACTTGATCCCTAAAATCACTCATCAACAACTCGAGGTCTACTGGAAGTCAACGAACTCAAGTAATTGCAAGTATCTAGGGGAGCTAGATTCATTTTTCTCGAGATTTTGGAGGGAAGAGGCCCTCTTTCCAAGGAGGATTCCCCTTAGTCGTCTTTGTATAAATTAGCAAGCCCAAGATCTCACTAGGATTCAACTTTTTGGAGCAAGGGGAGTTGCTAAGAGCCAAGTGCTCAAGACTGTCGATTCCATTTCTATTTTCATGATGTATTTGAAATCCATTTTTTATTAATGAGAGGTATATTGTTTCTTCACATATGATTTTCTTATGGATGGTTGAATCCCCTTGGGTTAGGGCCCAACCCAGAGGCTCCAGACTCTCTTTATGTATCTTATTTATGCATTATTTTAGTAGCAACATTTCCTTCCATGATTGAGTAGAAGTTTACTTGCCAGAAAAAATGTGGTTGTAGACTTGATTACCACCTCCTTATGAGAAGTGTGGTTGATGTGTCTACAATAGCAAACCCAAAATATGTGGTAGCCTTCCTTTGCAAATTTCTAGGCTTTAACTCATTGTATCTTACATGATTTGTTTCTACAATCTAGGGATTAAAATCATCCCTCTCAAGCTTTCACATATGTAGATTAGATGCATGTTATAAGGTGAATTAGTTCTTAATGAAATAAAATCTTTCTTTGTTTGATTTCATAAAATTTGACTCATCCTTTCTTGCTTAGTTTGTCTTGTTGCAATTTGATCATTAGTTTTGCATTCTTTTCAAGAAGAAGAAGGTATTGATTGTTGATCTACAAGTACTACCTGTGGCTTTCAAGGTTGGAAAACTCATCCTACATCTCTTTTGTCACCATCAACGTATCTAGGGGAGATAGATTCATTTTTCTCGGGATTTTGGAGGGAAAAAGCCCTCTTTCCAAGTATGATTCCCCTTAGTCATCTTTGTATAAATTAGCAAGCCCAAGATCTCACTAGGATTCAACTTTTTGGAGCAAGGAGAGTTGCTAAGAGCCAAGTGCTCAAGACTGTCGATTCCATTTCTATTTTCATGATGTATTTGAAATCCATTTTATGTTAATGAGAGGTATATTTTTTCTTCACATATGATTTTCTTATGGATGGTTGAGTCCCCTTGGGTTAGGGCCCAACCCAGAGGCTCCAGACTCTCTTTATGTATCTTATTTATGCATTATTTTAGTAGCAACATTTCCTTCCATGATTGAGTAGAAGTTTACTTGCCAGAAAAAATGTGGTTGTAGACTTGATTACCACCTCCTTATGAGAAGTGTGGTTGATGTGTCTACAATAGAAACCCAAAATATGTGGTAGCCTTCCTTTGCAAATTGCTAGGCTTTAGCTCATTGTACCTTACATGCTTTTTTTTTCTAAAATCTAGGGATTAAAATCATCTCTCTCAAGCTTTCATGTATGTAGATTAGATGCATGTTATAAGGTGAATTAGTTCTTAATGAAATAAAATCTTTCTTTGTTTGATTTCATAAAATTTGATTCATCCTTTCTTGCTTAGTTTGTCTTGTTGCAATTTGATCATTAGTTTTGCATTCTTTTCAAGAAGAAGAAGGTATTGATTGTTGATATGCAGGTACTACCCGTGGCTTTCAAGGTTGTAACACTCATCCTACATATCTTTTGTCACCATCAACCTCGTCCTTGATAGCTCACATTTTCCTCAAAACTTTGCCACCGAGACTATGTTTTTGGGTCATTAAAGGACATCGTGAGTATTTTTTATGCAATATCGGCCTATGAGGAGTGATAATCTTGGAAAATACCTAAAATAGACTTCATACACCTTCATCTACCTTTCCCCACCTTCAAAACACCTTTTCTACCCTCAGGACGCTCATGGATCCAATATTGTAGCAAAAGAGGGCAATCCTATAGCATCCTGTAGCAATCTTGTAGCAATCTTGTAGCATCTTGTAGCAATGCCCAAACTCAACCAAATTTGCTCTAGGAGCTTGATTTTTCCTCATGGGATTGAGTAATTACCCCTAGACGTTGACTCCATGATTGGGGAGGACTAAAGACCACTCTAGACCCACCTTTCCTTCAGTACAAGTACAAATATAAATTAGAATTAGAAGACAAAATTCCACATTTGAATAGCAATGAATGTCTTCTTATGAATTGTACATGCATTTTTCTTGAACATAGTGATGAAAAGGATGATTCACCAATGCAAATTAGATTAGATCTAATTCTTGAATTTATGCTTTCTTAGGATTTTAGTCACATGCATTATTTTTTAAACAATCAAATTTCCTTTTCCAAAGCAAATTTCCACATTCTACAAATAGGGTATTTATTTATATTCTACAAGTAAAATAACACTTTTCATTTTTGCAAATAGCATAGTCTTTTCATTCTTGCAACTAGAGCCAATCTTGACATTTGGATGAATAATACTTTCACTTTTGCTTTTAGAATAATGCTTTCATTCCTGTAAATAGAGTAGAACTCTCTATTTTCATGCAATTTCTTTCCCTAGGCTAGTTGAAGGAGTGGTCTTTGTATGCCTTGATCTAGTCCATTATTTGAAGGTGGCATGAGTAGAGATTTACCTATTGTGTATATAGCATTGTCACCTATAAGTTTATATGAAACTCGAGTTGATAATTAAAGTTGGTAGCCTTGGGAGTCTCAACATTCTTGTTAAGATATTGAGGCTCATAAATTTTTGGCATCATTGTTGGGGAGGTGTCCAAGTAGGTGTTGTTTCTACTTATAATTTGTCTTCCATTTTCCATCTTTTGTTTTTCATCAGTACAATTGACTTGGAAATTTAAAAAAAAGTGAAAAATCCAAAAGGGAAAAAAATAAAACTACTTGTTTCATGCCTCGTAGGAGTAGGGATAATCAAGGGAAATTCTTACCAAAACCCCCACCTCTTCAAGAAATCAACCATCGCTCTTCTTTGGTGACTGTGAGCTTCCCTCTCTAGCCACAGGGCAGTTAGAAAATCCTCTAGGTTAGCAACCTAAATTTTTTTAAGAACCCATAGGATAGGAAGAGCCCATATCATTTTTCCAAAACATGGTTGAAAATAGGAAGAATGAGTTCTTTCCCATCCGAGAAACCAATGGGGAGGCCAGGATTAATAATATCAGCCCCACTTCCCTTCCACACTTCCATGGTTGAGCCTCTAAGGAACCTGACACATTTATGTTTGAGTTTGTTGTAATTTGTGGGACCTATGAATATTCCTATGATGAACATAACTTAAAGTTGTTCCCCTCCACCCTCAAGGATGTAGCCTTGTGTTGGTTTATGAGTCTACCTAGAGGCAACATCACTACCTGAGCACAAATATAGAAATCCTTTAATGAGAATTACAAGGATTACTATAGGTCTAAGGAGACAAACGAAGAAATCTTTAGGATGGCCCTAGGGCCAGATGAATACTTTTGTTGTAGCGGCTACAACCACCTTCCAAAATTTTTCCTTAGCTTCATTTTGGAGCCTCCCTACCAACCTTCCTCCGTAGCATGTCTTGCCTTGTCAAGTACACAAGCTTTAGTGACTTTCTAGCAAATTATTAGTCTGTGCATCATGGCTTGTTGCACCCCCCTCATAGGTTGTTTCTCTGGACTTGGTCTAGCTGCAAGTTGAGTAGCTCCCTCAAGAAATTGTGTAATTCTAGAGGGGAACCAGTCTTCCCTCCAGAAATTGCACAATCATGTCTGGTAGCCTGATAAGCTCTAGAATTGTGCAAATTTTCCTATCACCCTTCACTACAAAAACTGCGTAATCTCTCCCAGCAGGGCTGCTCAGCCTATGCAATCCTTTTGAGCAACCAGCCCAGCTCCCTCCCAGAAATGTGAAAAATTTCAATTTAGCTGAGCAGCCTTTTGCATGTTCCATTGAGTTGACACCTTCTGTTATGAAACCAGCTCAAGAAAAGATAGAAAAGATAGATCAACGCCTTATAATTCAGCCTCTTCGAGGGGGCAACCCCCTTTACATTATATAAATGAACAATTCTTGGATGGTTCAAATGACAAAACCTCCTTTCTATATATAGGAGTCTAAGGAGTCACAATATAACCCAGCCGACCTAACAATAATAATATAAAGCCACAAAAATAACAATAGAGGGATTCTATGGGGCACAGTAATAATAATATGGGGACAATAGGGGCACAACAATATTAATAAGGGGTACAACTACAATAGTAATGGGGTAATCACTAGTATTATAGGGACCCAACACTTACCCACTTACTCATCCTACCATTTTTTCTTCACTTTATTTGGGTGCATTTAGGCTAGAAAACCCTTATCAATATTCTCTTTTCTTTACAAAATAAACTATCTAAGTTGAGCACTATATCCTCCAAGGGCTCAAATTAAACTGATGAGCTCCTTTTATTCACTATACCTATCTAATGATCTGTGAATATTACACTGTTTGATCAGATTTATTCACTACCTATAAACATAAAATTCAAAACATGAAATAGCCAAGCTTAAACATTTTGACCATCATGGATTGTGGCATAAGCAACAAGCTACACACAATTTATTATGCATAAAAAGTAAATAGTATTGGCATTTTGAGTCCCACACTTTCATGGTCTCCTTTTGTCTTTTAGGGTTCATATATTTCATTTTTTTGTGACCTTTTCCATTCTTTTTGTCCTTTGATTATTCTTTTAGGACATACCCTCTTTACATTTTTTAATTTTTTAATATGGAAAACATTTACAGAGAGCAAAAGTATGTACAATATTACAAGGTTTAACCTTATTTAATCAAAATTATGATTCCTATTGGTAAAGGAACCTAACAGTGTCTCCACTTGGGGATGGAATTTCCTAGTGAAATTTTAAGAGCTTTGTAGATCAGTAGCCTTTAAATTGCTATTGATGTTACCTTGCAAAATTATGCTCCACGCCTCTACATTATTGATACTTATGACAATGAATCCTTAAATCTTAGGGCATTCTCTTCGGGCTTCAAGTTCAAAGACCACCATCCAATCCAAACTAAACTTTTTGAAGAAAAATTAAATATGTACAATGGAAAGTAAAAATTCGTAGTTAGGTTCGAAGTAGTGTTTGAGCATTCGACCATTCATTGGTCCACCTTTTGCTTTTGTACCATAAATTTCTCATAAGAAGAAATAATTATTACCTCTAAAAGCATAACTAACATACAGGCCTTTCCATAGGAAATAAAATTTCCCATGTTACCTTTATCTTCCCTCCTTGAATCCCATTTTAGGACTTTGTCACCCAGGTAGAAATCTTCAGCCTTGGTTCTCTTATCAAAAATCTTCTTAATCCTTTCCTGCACAACTTCAAATCTAATGTATACTTCCTCCTTGGTTTGTTGAATATGTATTGTTTGGTTGATTCTTCTTTGGATGCTATTTGGTTCAACCCGCAACCCTTGAAGCAACTTCATCACTGGTGTTCCAAAGGAAGATGGAAAACCAACTTCCAACCCACAAAATAGTTGGTAGGGAGAGGTACCAATTGATTTCTTAGTGGTTAGTCTGTCTGCCCATAAGCCATTAACCAACATATTATTCCATGTTTTCTTATTATCCTCTAACAACATTTTGATGATGTTCACCAGACTTTTGTTTGAGGATTTTGCCAGTCCATTTCCTTAAGGATAATAGGTTGTGGAATGGCCCAGGGTTATATATACTTGTTGGCAAAATCTATCATTCTTTTGGATTTAAAGTCCACTGCATTATCTATAATGATCTTAGTTGGACATCCAAATCTTGATAGAATGTTAGTTTCAAGGAAGGATATGATAATAGTGTCAGTGGCTTGTCTTGAAGGTATGGCCTCTATCCATTTTCTAAATAGTCTATGGCAGTGAGGATCCATTTGTGTTGGGAAGAGGAAGGTGGGTGAATTTTACCAATGAAGTCTACACCCCATTGTTGAAAAGGTGTTTCACCAGAGATTGGCTTGAGGTGTAAAGGTAGAAGCTTTTTCTTTCCCTCAAAAATTTGACATTTGTGGTAGGAGGTCACATATTTCTTTACATCAGAAAACAAGGTATGCCAATAGAAACCATCTCTAAGAATTTTATCAATGGTGGTTTTCTAGTAAAGGTGTCCTCCATAGTCACTTGCATGAAACTCTTGTAATACTTTGTCAGATTCATCTTGTAACAAACAATTGAGAAGAATACCTTCATGATTTCTCCAAAACAAAGCATTATCTAATGTACACAATTTCAAGGATTTCATCTTCAAAAATTTGCTTTTGGTCTTAGATAATTTAGGAGGAGCTTGTAAATTCAATAAAACATAAATGATATCAGCATATCATGGTGATTCAACAAAGCCCTAGCTGATTAGTGGAGTCGCCATCTCCTCTTCATTATCTATTTGTGAAATAAAGTTTATATCCAGGGCTTGACAATTTCATTCAACCATGAGCTTTCCTAGAATTTGGCCCTTGATTAACTTAGTTGGTTTGATTTCTATGTCATATTCTAAAATAGTAGCAATCCATTTTCCCCTCTTTCCATCTGGACCACCCTGAGTTAGGATGTCTTTGACTACTAAATTAGGAACACAGGCTTCTATATGAGAATATAAAATGTACACCCTAAAATCCTTGATAACTTTGACCAAACCAAAGGCTTGTTTTTTCATTATGTTATATTTTAAGGGTGCATCTCTTAGGGGTTTGGTAAAGAAAGAAATAGGTTGCTCATAGCCCTGGTCATTTTTCTACAGTAAAACTGCAGCAATTGTGTGCTTAGAAGCAAAGGAAAATAAGTTGAAATCTATATCAAATTTTGGACTAACCAAAACTGGTGTTTTAGTTAAGTCTAGTTTATTGTATTCAAAGGATTTCTTAGCCTCAATAGTCAATTTTATGGTCGAATATTTTTTCAACATATTGTTCAACGATCTAATTAATTCTTCTATATTGAAATAAATCTTCTAAGAAAGTTAAGCTTCCCTAAGAAAGCTTGTAATTCTCTAATTTTCCTTGGATGTTGAATCTGTAAGATGGCTTCTATTCGTTTAAGGTCTATTTGGATGCCATATTTTGAAATTATATGACCTAGTAACTTTCCTTCTTCTAACCCAAACTAAGACTTCTTGGGGTTTAAAGAAATTCCAACTTTCCCACATTTAATAAAGACCTGCCTTAGATGATCAAAATGTTGGTTGTCAGGTTTTGAAATACAGTAATGTCCTCTAGGTATATTACAAGGAAGTCATGAATTTCTTTGGCAAAGGCTATATCCATAGCCCTTTGGAAAGTGGCTTCTGCATTCATTAGTCCAAAAGGCATTTTCACATACATGAATGTGCCCCAAGGAGTAGTGAAGCTAGTCTTGGCTTGGTCATCAGCATGAACTAAGATCTGATTGTAACCAGAAAACCCATCTGATAATGAGATTCTGGTTGATCCAACTACCCTTTGCAAAATATGATCCATTTTGGGGAGAGGGTAATTGTCTTTAAGTGATACTTTGTTGAGGTTCCTCAGGTCCACATAGAGTCTGATCTTGCTAGTTTTCTACCTAGTTGACACCAGGTTTGAAACCCAATTAGAAAATTTGATTGGTGCAATTATCTTAGCATCATACATTCTCTGGATTTCCTTTTTATGAACTGGAGGTAATAGGACAAGATTTATCCTTCTAAGTTTTTGCCTAAAAGGTTTTTGATTTTCTCTTCTAGGTATTGTGTGTTGTATGATACTGGTGTCATAGGATTTGAGGTCCCCATAACTCCAAGGAAAGACATCTTGAAACATTTTTAATAATTTAATGTATTTTATTCTTTCAGTGGGATGTAATGATTTAGAAAGTTTGATCAATTTTGGATTTTCATCAGTGCCAATATTACACTCCTCCATATCATATTTTAAAGGTTCCATTTTAGGATTTCCAGGAACATCATTTGAATCAAAGAGGTCTTCCAAAGGGGTTAATCCCTTAGGTAATAAGTTGTCTTTGAGATTGATTACTTCAGTTTCTTCGTTAATTATCTCATCAATCTCAACTTGCTCTAGGTTCTCTACATCTGATTTTGTAAATTTAGTGGGATGAAATTTATCTATTTCTTCACCTTCTATGTCATTTATTTCTAGTTTATATTCAATGTTAGTATCTATTGATGTGTCAGTATCTATGCTTCTATTTACAAATTCTTGTTTTGAGATTAAAAAGTTGTTTATTTGTTTGTCATCAGCGAATATTTTCCAGTTCTTCAAATTATCACGAATTGCAGGTCTGTGCCTAACTTCAACAGTGTACTGATAGTTAGGCTGAAAGGGTAACTTGCAGGTACTGGCAAACATTGCTAAACTATGAGCTTGCATATTATGTTTTCTAGGAACTACAACAACGTTGGTTTCTAAGAAAGTGTTTAGTATTTCTACAATGGTTCCTCTGTAACAACTTAATCTAGGGGCTTTTGTCATATATACAACATTAATTTGTTTTATAACTAGTTTAGAGTCTCCCATGACAGAAACTCTTATAGCTCCTAGCTTCCTAACTAATTTAAGACCTAAAATTAGTGCTTCATACTCGGCCATATTGTTAGTACATTAAAAATTTAGTCTATATGCATGGCCTTCTAAGTGATCATTCTCTAGATTGTACATCCAAAATCCTACCCCTGCTGCAAACTTATTGATTGACCCATCAAACTCAAGATGCCAAAATATCTCATGTTCGTAATTAGCATTATCTGTTTCCACCAAATTTTCCTCATCTTGACTACCTTCTTTAGTGGAAAGTTCTAAAGTTTGGACAATTTCCCTTTGTTTTGGAACTGCAATTTATTTTGGCTTTGTATCAATACTATCTAAAAGAGTTTCTTGTGTTTGATCAGTATTATACAGGATAAAAGAATCAATGTTTGAATGTACAGAGTAGATAGGAAAATTTTGAGGTTGATCCTAGATACTTACCATGTGTTTCATTAAAGTTTCTCTGTACAGTTTCTTGGGTTGTCCAAAAATAGAAGTTGTTGCATATGACATATCACGTTGTAGAGATCCTTGAAGTTTATCTCCCCATGATATGGATAAAAGCATGCGATACTTCGGTGGGATGTTAGCGACCATAATACCCATAACGATGATCTTGGAAAGATATTGAACTAAGGTGACACAGATGTCTTTAATCAACCCCAGACACTTTAATTGAATTGAGACAAATGAAAATAAGTCCTTGTAAGGCCTTGTAATGTTTAAGTTGAATTTTTCCATTACTGATTTGGGCATTAAGTTGTGGGAGGCCTCAGAATCCAAGATTGTATTATGAAGAATTTTGTCATGGATGCCAAGGCTAATGTAGAAAGGTGGTATTCCTACTTCTAGTGGTTTTCCATTGATGTTTGGACCAAATATAAGTTTTGGTTGGTCATCAAACAGGTTAACAAAGTCCTCATTTTCAACAATGTTCAAGGTCTGGTTTATTTGTGTTTTTTAGGTTTCATTCTTGATTAACTCTGTCAAAGGGACTGAAATATTTAGCTTAGCTACCTTTGCTCCTAGATTAAAAGGCATAGGGGATTTCTCTGTTTGAGGGTTTGAAATTTTTACAGCAGGCATTTGTGTGGGATGGTCTTCTTTTCCTTTATTAGGGCCCTCTTTTTGTGAATTTTTGAATCTAGTATTTTGAGGCGTGTCCACTGCTTTTTTAGGGGGAATTGAAGTATAGGGTTGATCATCTGAAGGTTGATTAGGGGTTTTATATAGAATGTTAGGGCCAGAAGGATTATGGTTTTTTCTAGGGAGAATATGGAGGATTTTAGGAATTGGGGCTTCTTTGATCTTCTTGGGTTGATTTGGCACTGTTTTCTTGGTCTGGTCAGGGATATCAAAATTCTTTTTACTCCTTGGGTTATACTGCTTATGTACTTCAAAGATGGTAGAGTCATAACCTTCTTTATAATCAAATGACTCTCCAGATAGGATTTGCAATTGCTGCAACATATGAAATTCCTGATCATCTTGGTTCAAAAAAACAACACCTTCATCATCTAATCCCATTAGGTTAATATGTGTTTCTTGCTCTGGGTCTTCAGAATGGGATGTTTCGACATAATTTTCTTGAAAAGGAGGTCTAATATTCTGATTAGGTCCATTTTTTTCAGTCTTTTTGTCTTGGTTTTTGTTTTTCTTTTTCCTAAAGTTAGGGTTTCTGACTGGAGGCGCCTGTTGATTATCCCACCAGGGTTTCCTCTCTATATTCTATATTCTATCCATTAACTTTTCCATGCCTTTCACTAAGCTTTCTATCTTAATGTCAAAGGGTGAAGGCTCATCTTTATCTGAGCCTCTTCTTTCATTCCTAACTATAGCTCTTTTAGCTAATAAATTAGCCTCTACACTTACTGCTACACTTTGCATATCTTCTAGGGTTGGGGGGTTTCTTTCCCTGAGTTGGAATTCCATGTCTCTGTCATAACCATCAGGAAACTTTATCAAAGCTAAGTCAGGTGGGGGTCTAAGATTAACTGGAATTTCATTGTATATATTGTTAAATTTGGTGCAGTAATATTGAACAGTCTCATTGGGTCCTCTCCTAATATTTTCATATTCTGAAAGGATTTATAGAGGATTCTTTTTCTTTTCCCATCTATTCAAAGATTGTTGTTGAAATACTTCTAAACTATCAATACTATTATCAGGCAGTGATATAAACCATTTCCTAACATCACCAACTAAAGTATGAGCAAATAGTTTCATCTGGACATCCACAATATCAATTTCATGAAGTTCAAAGTAGTCTATCATATTATTAACATGGTGTTGTACAATGTAATTCCCTATGCCATCAAATTGGACAATTTTACTCTGGTAGTTTGCTAGCATGGTACCAAGTGGGGTAGGTAAGACAAGCAGAGCATATCTATTTTCCATGGCTATAAGCTGGGAAGGGCTAAAATGTGGGGTTGAAACATAAGAAGATGATACAGTAGTGGAGTATAAACTAGGACTAGTAGGTGGTACCTAGGATATGATAGGTTGGTAAGGGAGTGAAGGTATGAAAGGAGGTGGGAAATGGGCTTCATATGTTGAAGGGAATAGTGGTGAACTAAGAGTACTGGACAATTGTTCATAAAGCCCAGGGATCTTGGCAATACTAAGGGATGATTATGGTGAATTCAGAATGTATTCATCAATTGATTTGTTTGATTTTTGGACTTCAAGGTCTGCGATAAACTCAGGATCTAGGACAATATCACAAATTTCACTTTGATACTCTGAATTAAATAATGACAAATCAAATTTCTCTCGAAGGGAAGATCTTCTAAAAAAAACCATTCATTAGGGCATGAATTAGCTTTAACTAAGGGTGTGTGACTAGCTGAATTTTCTTCTGTTTTGGATTTTCTTGAAATCATGTTGGGATTATCAAATACTAGGGGAGGGTTTGGATCTGAGTTGGCCCTAATATAATGAGCTATCCTCAAAGCCATAATTTTAGAAATTCTTTAATTGTTTTCCTTTTCTAAGAAATAAATTCTAATAAATAACTTTAAGAATTTCAAAATACAGAATTAAACATTTCTTAAAGATTTATTAGGACTGAGGGTTGTCCCAAGTATGGTTACCACTATGTTATCACTTAGTATTTTTCCTTAGAAGTTATCAAAAGAAGGAAAAGACCGAGGTAACTACGAACCAATCTTTTAAGTATCGGCTCTAGCCAACCTATGACTCGTAGAGGGCTCTCTCTATATAATTCAACTTTGTTTTTCTGGGATTTTAGGCTAGTTCTTAATGTTCAGGGGGTTTTGGATTTGTATTGGAAGTTGGATGGTGGAATCCTTACATAGATGGATAGAATTATGTCGCTGGCTATTGGGATATGGAGTCAAACAAGGGTAATAGAACTGGGATTAAATCATTAAAGGGAGTGTTCAATGGGCAAGCTAGCAGAGTGAAGCACAAGTTTTAGGTCAAATGGGTGAAATTACCTTAACTAGGGTGAAAGGGCACTTAAGAATCCTCAAACTGAGATTAAAGTGGAGGAATAGAGGATGATCATGAGAAAAGTGTGGCTAAGAATCCTTTACTATAGACCATAGGTAAACTACCTGAACTAAGGAGCAATCAAGAACTCCTTAACTTAGATAATTTTAGCAGAAAACATACAAAATGCCTAATAGTCAAAACAAAGTGCAGTGAAGCAAGTTCTAAGATATCATTCCATATTAAAGCATTTAGATTTCAGATACATTTAAGATTATGGAATTTGTTTTTTAAAGAAAAGTGACCATACAAAACAAGATACTTGTCTATATTTCGCACTACACATGAATCCAGTGAAATGTGTTTGCTTTACTCGATAATCCAGCTTGTTGGTCCAAAAGTGGTACAATAGCTTATAGTCTTTGATCAAGAAAACTAGACAAATGTGTAAGAATCCACCCACACACTTTGAATTTTGAGGTATTTATACAAAAACTCATTACAAAATATCTCAAAACAACTTGAGAGATTTATTCTAGGAAATACAAATATCTTCTTGCAAGAAGATAGAGACAGCTAATGAATTGTTTCATGTTGTCCCTTTTATTATGGTTGTGCTGGCTTTTCTTGTTGAAGTGTAGCCTTTTATTCTGGCTTACTGTTGTGGAGTTTCACGCTGGAGTCTTCTTCACTTTCATCTTTCAACTGATACTCTTTAACTCTGATACTCTTTGACCCTGCTGCCCTGTTTTCATCTGTTTTACCTAGCTGCCTTCATTTTTACTATGTAATAAATTTATCCTATAAATTTATGATAGTAAATCTGTCATTTTCTCCCACCATTCTACATCGGGTAATTTCACATTCACCATTCTCCTGTGGATTTCATCATCCTCAGTATACTTTGCAAAATTTGGCTTGGTGAGGAACAAATGTTTTCCCTCATGCTCACGGAAAAACAAGTTTTCAAAGGTGTCATATAACACTTTGCCTATTGGCAGGGCTTTTATGGATGAAGAAATGACTTGTTCCTTAGCCAATTTTCTGAGTCTATCACCATAGTCCAGCTGTGTAATGAGGTTGTCACTTATAACCATAGGACTAGGGAGACCTTTTTCCCTCAAAATCTGTAACTTAGCCATGAAGCTATCAATGGCTAGTTGCATATTGTGGCACGTTTCTTCCAAATTAAGCATAAGTTTTCTTTTGGAAAGGACCTTCCTTATTTGTAAAATGGGAGCAATCCTATCTTCTAGATTTAGCTCCTAGAGCTCATATCTATTCTTACTGTTGAGGAAGTCTATTTGCATCCTCTGGCTTATTTCCCAACTCTTCCTTCACTTTCTGGATATATTTTGTAGCTATCTTTACCAACTCTATTTGTTAAAAAATTACATGGATTGATGGCCAGATATCATCGATAGAGTGAATGATACTGGCCCACAACATTTATTTGGTTTGTCCAAGTGGTTTCTCCAGTGTTAAATCCTTCTCTAGGATTTTGATCCTCTCACCCATTATCTGGGCCCTTTGTGTTTCTTCTTTCTACTTTAGTTGGGCAAGTCCGTAGTCTATTTCTAAGCTTGCAACCTTTTCCCTTAAGTTGTTCATTTCAGTAGCCTGGATAGACATGTCTTCAATGGATTTGACAAGTTCTACTACTTTCTCTCCTAATGAACCTACTACTGATGTAGACTCTGTTGTTGCTGGCAAGGCTATTGCAAGTTGAGTTGTAGGTGCCAAAGATGCTGCTAGTGTGGATGGCACTACTATGGAGACTGTGGGGATAACATTTTTTGAAGAGGTGGCCACATCTGGCTATTTTAATTGGATTAGAGCATCCAATTCTTTTTCAGTTTCTTTAAGTTGGTCATTCAATTTCAAGACCAAGTCCATTAGTCCTTCATGCCCCTGTTGGGCTTCTAGGACTTCCACTATTTGTGGATATTGTAGCTGAGGTATTTTAAGTTGTTTCTTCAATGCAACTATGTCATCGTTGTTCTTTTTGATAAGATGTTTTGTAGTTTTTATATCCTTGGGATCATGTCCCAATTCAATTACTAAGTCCTCTAAGGACTTGATCCTTGTGCCCTTGGCCTATGAGGAGGCCTTCTCCAATTGGAATTGTGCTGAGAATTTGTTTAGCAAGTTCTGTAGGTAATGGGCAGCTATGGCTTTACTTATGAAGGTGGAGTATATCATCTCTCCAGCCTATTTGTGTAGCTCAATATGGTCTATGGGATGAATATCCCTTGCCAACACTTCGAAATCTACCCTTTTGAAATCTGATGATGTCTTTGGTGGCTGGGCTGTAGGCTTCACAAAGGTCATTTGCAGCTTCCCCTCTTTAATGTCAAAGGCTGACATTAGCCTTTTTTGATTGGTAGGAGTCAGCTTCGGATATTGTGCATATGTTTGGTCCTTAAGCCTCTCATTTCTAGCCTTGATTTATTTATACCTTTTCTTGATATCTTGGTCTTTGTCAGTTGGCATTCTGAAAGAATACACTTAAACACTATGATGCCTTTCCCACATCTTAGAGTTTTTGATGCAAAAGGATCTTACATGCCTCTAGATGGAGTGGCAAGCCGACCTCTTTCTGCTCCTGTATTAGTGACTTCAGCTGAGTCTTCAGTAGAGTCTTTCTCAGAGGCTGGATTTAGCATTTTCCTCTTGTTTGATTCTTCCTACAAATCAGAGGTGGCCATTCCTAAAGTGGAAGTCCCTTCTCTATTTATTTTTGGGATCTTCGCCTCATTCTAAGGAGTTTTCATGACCGGAGGGGTGCTCATAGTAGTCTCTGGTTCTCCTCGTACCTGCAAAAAAGTGTTGTCATTAAGCTACTTTTCTAAATCAATAATAGCATTCTCAACATCTACTCTGGTGCTATCCTGGTCTACTAGGGTACCCTCCACCTATTATGTCTGATTTGCATAAGCTTCTATCTCAGGTATGGGATGGTGAATGAAATTTCCTAGCTTCACCTTTTTTCTCTTCTTTGTGATGAATTCCAAAGGATCATATCTCTAGATAAAACTTCTTTGAGCTTCATATTCTGTAATATCAAGTCTGCCTCCTGGCCAGCCTCTCTAGAGTTGCATATGAAGGGGCCTAGTTGGTATTTTATTTTTAAATTGCCCTTCTTCTTTGCATTGAGAAAATTTATTTCATATTCATTGATAATTTGCCTATAGTATTCTAACTAAAAAAACCTCATTGGGAGGTATCTTCGTAGATTGTATGGTGCCAACATGCAACCATAAATCCTGATTTCTGTATGGTTCTGGTAAAGGTACTAGTCACCAACTTTGGTCTATTTAGATAATTGAAGGACTCTCTTTATTTTTGGACTAATTCTTGGAGGAGGGCTTCCAGTGAACATTGTCATAACTGGGTGTACAAATAAATCAATAAAATCAGAGTAAGAGTATGGAGACTGGTATTGGTGGATCAATGGGGTCCAAAAAATGACTGACCTGGGTTGACCCTTAGTGTCCAACTTTTGAAGGGCGAATGAGAAATTTTTTGATTGATAATATAAGAAGATACTATATAAAACTGAAGAGTACTTAAAAACCCTTTCATTGCTCATACTAAGGAATTTCTCATTCATCCTATCAGCTATATATTGGGCATAGTCATACATGATAGCAGGAGGCTACCCGGGAGTGTAGATGGACATGAAGGCAAGGATTATTTCATCAATGTATTCACTGGTGGAGTGGCCCAAAACATAAGATATCATGGGCACAATATTCTAGCCCCATGGAGAGAAAATGACTGGGACATATGGAGGGGAGTCCTCAGGGATGTGTTTCTCTTCTCTGATGAAGGTTTGGAATAGTTGGGCCAAGTTTGGAGAGAAAATTTTGGGCTATAAGTCCAACAAGTCTCCAATTGAGAGTGGGGTTAGGCTTGGTCCTAGTTGGAGCTGCAACATTTCATTTATAGACTCAGTAGTAAAGGTGAAAAGTACCTTCTGGTCATGAGACATGACAATTTTGTGACTGGGGACGTAGCAAGCATAGCACATATTCACAATTTTAAGGAAAATGTGGACTTTGGGGAATTGGTACTTGGGAAAAGACTCCCAAAGGCCAATTTCATCAGCATGGTTTAGGAACTTGTCCCTACTTTGGCAATGTACTTTGAGCAAGGGTTCTAGGATAGTGGTATCTTTCATTTGGAAATCATTTTCCACCAAAGGAAGGTGGTCCAAGTATAAATGAGGTGTGGTTATGGGCCTAACATCCATAGAAATTGAGGTAGCCATACTTAGTTCTTGTGGATTTGAGTGTGGAGGCTGATTCATAGCTTTTAGGGAAAATGAAGGTTTTGCAATGGTTTATGGCTCACAATGTTAAAATTTAAGTAAATTTTATCGTTTTACTTAATTAACAGTGTCAAAGAGGTTGAATTGATTTAGAATTTGGCAATGGAGCTGGAATTCCACTGTTAAATACTTGGAATTGGGCAGAATTGACTATAAATGGTAGTTGAAGGTGGCTATGGAGGTTTGTATAGTACTGGTATAGACTGATGAACAAGCTGAGCTGTCTGCAACATCTGTGGGGCAATGGCGGAGTTTCGTGAGCAATTAGGTTATTTGCAATGGTTAGAATGTATTCCTGAGCTCTCAAAGGAAAAATGCGCAAAAGAGTGAAAAGAGGTTTATACGAGATTTTATTGGGAAAATGATTAATTTTAGCGGGTTTCACTATTTGATGAACTGTGATATTTTTCAGTTGGATGGGGAAAGTGGTTTGGGAGTCTCATTGCACTAATTTTCTGGCACGGGCAGTATTCGGGAGGGGTCGCCTGATTCCATTCAGTGCTTGACACGTAGCATCATGGGCTAGGGGGAAAATCGCCTTATCAGGCGGGTAAAGGGCAGACGTCAGGCCGACTCGATATGCTTGTGGGGTGTCGGATGTGGGGGGGGGTGGAAGATCAACGGTGATTGGGAGATGGGAGTTGCATGGTGGTGAATGATGTGATTTGAGGGGGGGCCAGGGGACTTAATCATCGCTAGTATGAGATTAATTTAGAGCTTAGTCTCATCGGGAACATTTCAACACAAGATTAAGGACTTAGGGTGGGTTTTTAAAGTTTTTTGCGGCATAAGGGGTAGTAACATAGTTTATAAATAAACTAAGGGGTGGGGCTATTTTATAAAAGGGCATTAAATATATACGGGGTAGTGGGTTTAATGGGATTTTTAGATATTTAATTAAAAAATTGAGTATGAATTTAAATGAGTAGAAGGGGCATTGTGCCTAGGTGTATGAAATGTTGTGTATTTTCCATATACCTAGTACTTAGGATAAATGTATTTGGTGGGTTTTTTGTACCTAAAACATGTTTATAAAGTCGTTTTCCTAGGCAAAAGAACTTAACCTTAGGAAAAGGGGTTTTCTGAGGGGAATGAATGAATTATGATGAAACTTAACACCTTTCCTTCTTAAGTCATCAAGGCCAGGGTCCGGACCAACCAGAAGTTAGAGAAATTCTCTGAGCGTTTTCTACTTAGAAACAATAGGTATTAATATTTTTATTATGGGAGGGAAGTTACTGAGTGTTATGGGGGTTAAAATGAATGAGGGGATGTTAAGTAAACCACATTTTGAACCATTGTCTTTGTTTTAATTACTACTTATGCATATTTAAATGATTCATTTGGAACAATGACACAAGTACTTTTTGTATCAATTACATGACATTTCTACAACCTTTCTACTACTTACCCACTTAATCATCCTACCATTTTTTCTTCACTTACTTGGGTGCATTTAGGCTAGAAAACCCTTATCAATCTTTTCTTTTCTTTACAAAATAAACTACCTAAGTCGAACACTATATCCTCGAAGGGCTCAAATTAAATTGATGAGCTCCTTTTATTCACTCCACCTATCTAGTGATCTACGAAGATTACACTATTTTGTCTGATTTATTTACTACCTATAAACATAAAATTCAAAACATGAAATAGCCAAGTTTAAACATTTTGACCATCATGGATAGTGGCGTAAGCAACAAGCTGCAGAGAATCATTTATTATGCATAAAAAGTAATTAGTAGTGGCATTTTGACTTGCACACTTTCATGGTCTGTTTTTGTCTTTTGGGGTTCATATATTTCATTTTTTTGTGACCTTTTCCATTCTTTTTTTCCTTTGACTATGCTTTTAGGACATACCCTCTTTACATTTTTTAATTTTTTAATATGGAAAACATTTGTAGAAAGTAAAGTTATGTACAATATTACAAGGCTTAACCTTAGTCAATCAAAATTATGATTCCTATTGGTATAGGAACCTAACACACTGGTTAACTTATCCTTTAGAATTTTTAAGGCATCTTGAGAGATTTTTTACCATATAAACTCAAAATATTTGGCCAACAACCCAAATAAAGGAGAGGCCAAATTGCTGAAGTCCTTTATGAACCTTTGATAGTATCTAGCTAACCCTAAGAAACTTCTGACATCTCTCTACTTTTGAGGAGGTGGGACCATTTGGCTAATGGCTATTTTGTTCAAGTCCACCTGCACTCCTTGGTAAGATATTGAATGACCTAGCATGGTCCCTTCAGTCATTAAGAATTCATATTTTTTAGGAATGAGAGACAAGTTCATTTCACTACATTTGTGTAGTACTTTGCCTAGGTTAGTCAGGGCTTCTTGAAAATCACAGCCATAAGGTGTAAAATCATCCATATAAAGTTCCACCACATCATGCACTAACTCGGCAAAAATACTCAAGGCTGTTGTTTGGAAAGTGGCGGGAGCCTTGCATAAGACAAAAGGAAGGACCCTATAGGAAAAAGTATGCCAAGGAGAGGTGAATTTGGTCTTATCTTAGTCTTTTGGGTAGATTTGGATTTGGTTGTACCCACTGAATCCATCTAGGAAAGAGAAAAACATTTTTCTTGCCAGGCTGTCTAGCACTTGGTTGATGAAGGGTAGAGGAAAATGGTCCTTCTTTTTGGCTTTGTTCAACTCCCTATAACTGACACAAATCCTCACCTTACCATTTTTCTTGGGAACTAACACTAAAGGGGAGACCCACTCACTGTCGGAGATAAGGTAAATGAATCCTACAGCTAGCAAGTTTTGCAGTTCTTCTTTGGCTATATCTTTACGAGCTGGATTCATCATCCTTTGTGGTTGCCAAACTGGTTTCAACCTTCTTTGACGTACATGTGGTGATTACAGACTGAGGGGTATACTCCCTTCATTTGCTTATAACTCCAAGCAAGGGTAGGTTCCTTTAACATGTTGTATAGCTTCTCCTCAAGAGAGAAAGAGATGGATTAATTTTCAATATTTTCTCTGGGCCGAATTCTATGGTTTTGACATGGAGTGGGTTGGAATTGGCCAAGCATAAGTCAATTGGATGATTTTTCTGGGTTTCTCTTGCTTCTTCTTCTAATGATAATGAACCAGGAGTTGGACATTGGAGCAGGTGTTCAATCAAGTCATCCTCATCTTGCTTTCCTCCTTCCATGGTTGCTTCCAAAGAATAAAGTTGGGAAAAATAAACCTCATCTTCTTCCTCGTCCTCCAACCATAAAGGTAAATCATGCTCTAGGGAAGGTTGAGTAGGAGGGTATATGACTAACTGCTTGGACATATGCCTGTTCTTGATGGTCATATTCCTAGCACTGCACCTAATGTAAGCATCAGTTATGGCCAACCATGGCCTCCCAAGGATGAGAGGATAACCATTAATATTATCCTTAGGCTGGAGAACTAGAAAATCTACACGGTACTCCCAGGAGTCAATGAGAACATCACATCCTCCACAATTCCCTCAGGGGTTACTATGGAATGGTCTACAAGTTGTAGAAATGTTGTGGTCTTACTCAATGATCCTTGGAGGTTGAGCTTGAGCATGGTGTCCATGGTCATCACATTAATGGTAGCCCCAAGATCAATCCGACTGTGTGGGACAATGGTGCATTTGATTTGCACATCTACTATAGGGCTTCCAGGGTCCAAATATTTTGGACATATTACTTGCCCCAACATTAAGTCGAACAACTGTCCAATGAAATTAATGGTAAGGGCATCCCTTTTTCCTCTCCCTGGATGCTTGAAGCATTTCTCCTTAATCAAATTATTATAAATGGGAACATCTTTTATTTCCTGGAGAAGGGGGGTCTTTACACATAGATTTTTCAATTATCCCAGAAGTTTACTTTATTCTGGGGTAGGCTGGATTGGTTGGGCTAATCTCTTAGGAAAGGGTGGATTTATTTTAAGGTTTCTTTCCTCCCTTTCTTCCTCAACCTCCCTAGGTGGAGGGGGGGTTGGTTATCCGGGAGAACTCTCCTAGATCTCAAGTTAATTTCCTAGATTTTCACAGCATAAGCTGGATATGATGTCTCTGCACTGCATACTTGCTGAGCCTATCTATTGTTCATGTTTGAATTTGGCTGGGCATGTAATTGGGGTTGCTTGGGTGGATCAGAATGTAGGAGTTGTGGTTGGGTAGGTGGTGGAGGCAATAAAACTGGGGCATTTTTGTATTGGGGCCTCCTCCCCTGTGTATTCCACTAAGGTTATGGTAGAGTGTAAGGTTGAAATGACTAGCTAGATGGCTGGGAATGATACTAAGATGCATAGGACCAAGGAGGGGGTGTAGACCAGGAAGGTTGAGCAGGGGATCCGTAAGAAGGTATAGCTATGGTTTGGTTAGGGTTGTAATATGCATGGGATGACCCTTTCATGCCCTGCTAGTATGGTCTAGGCCTAGGAGGTCTCCTTTGGTTAATGTAGCAAAGTTGCTCAATGACACCTTCAGCTCCTTGATATATGACTTTGAGTCGGGGTAAGGAAGGAAACTTATATGTGGAGTGGTTTTCTTCACAGACCAAGCACATTTCAATATAGTTGAATGAAAATTCATTCCTGGGATGCCTCCTAGTGCATCTAGGACAAAAGATGGCCAAGGCTCTCTCTACTTCTTCTTGATTCATTTTAATGTTCATGGCATCCATTTTCAAGGTAAGAGTTTGCAACATCTCACTTTTGAAATCTTCCAAAATATTTCCGATTTCACCCTTGATGGATGAGTAGGAAGATGATGTACTAGCCATAGGTTGACTACCCCTACCCTTTTTCCTCGGCACCCTAGAATGTTTTCTAAATACAATATTGATATCCTCATAGGGTAATTGCTAGATATCTCCTACTGATAACAAATGTAAGGTATACATAAGATCTTCACTTACTCCCCTTAGCAGGACCAACTTTAGTGTCTTAGGGTCAAGTGTGCACCTAGCCCTTTTGCAACTGAGTTGGAATCTTTCTTCGTAGTCTTCTAAGGATTCATCATGGCCTATGGTCATCCTGAATTTTTTTTCTTTAGTATCCTTTGACCTACAATAGTCCCAATATTTTTTATTAAGGGCCTATTGCATCTGAGCCCAAGTGGTGATGCTACCTCTAGGTAAGCCCATGAAATAACACAATGTTGCATCCTTGAGGGTAGATGGAAATAGTTTTAAATTTTTCTCAACATCTCTAGAGTCAGAGGTTCAACATATAACAACAAAATCAAATAGGAAAGTGTCAGGGTCCTCTATGGTTAGGCCATGGGAATGAGGTAGGGAAGAGGGGCTTATATTTTTCATATTAGTACCTATGTTGGTTTCCATGATGGCGAAGGCACCCTCAACTCTCTCTCTATTGCCTCTACCATTTCGGTTTTCAACCATTGGTTCAGTAGGAATGGGTTCCTCTTCTTATTATTCCCTTGTGGGTTCTTCAAAACTCACAGGTTGCTCATCTAAGGGTTCTTCCACTTCACAGTCACCAAAGAGGAGAGAAGGTTGGCTGTTGGATGTAGTGGGGGTATTTGGCAAAAATTTCCCTAAGTTGTCCCTATTCCTACGAGGCATGAAACGAAATGTTTTTGGGTTGGGGTTGTATTTTTTTTACAACTGGAAATTACTTGTATATTGAATGAAATTCACTGACAAAATGAAAAAGCAACTCACTGAATTGAAATCCTACTTGAAGAATGGAAAGGAAAGAAAATAATGAAAAATGAAAGAGAGAAAGCACCTAGATTACATTTGTGGAAATAAACTAACGACATAATATTGAAGACAAGAAATAGAAGAAAAGAAAGCAGTAATCACATTCTACTCAGACAACTCCTCGGCAATGACACCAAAAAGTGATGAGCACCAGTATTGTAGCAAGGATGCTAGAACTCCTGGGTTACAAATTTACTTATCAACTCGAGGTTTGTACAAACTTGGAGGTGACAATGCTGTATGCACAAGTAAAAGTGATGGTCCTACCTGTTGCCACTATTCGACCGACGAGAGACCCTAGGGGTTCCAAGTCAGACTTCTATAGAGTCAAAAGAAGCTTGATTCTTTGATGGAAGAAGAGAAAATCTACTCTAGGAGAGCTACTCTATTGCAGTAATGAAGAAAACAACATGTAATGATAAATCACACCATATCCTAATTAACCATTTAAACAACTATGCTAAGTAGAATTGCTAAATAAACACTAAACAAATGCTACTATCTAAGCTACAGAAGTAAAGAGCATCAAACCATACTAATGTGTAAGCAAAAACTAAACTAAATCTTTTTTCACTTGTTTGGTATTTTTAGGCAAAATCAAGTATGCAAATTAATTGTTCTTGTGGATGTGACAGTTGAATGGAAGGTGATTGAGGATGGCTAGAAAGTTTATGAAGTGGTTGGATGGCGTGGAAGGGTCCTAGGAGGCTTTTTGTGACTTCCTAGAGGTTTCCCATCAATTCGGCCTCAAAACAGGCCATTTCAGGAAAACCTACATGATGTACTAGAAACCTATGGGATGATCCTGTAGGAATTACAGGAAACCTACAGGATACAACTGAGAGTTGATTGTGAGGTGTTAGAGGTGTTGGGAAGATTTGGAAATGTGCGTGATGAGTGGAATAGGGTGTCAGAAGGTCTAGGAGCACATATCCAAGATAAGGGATGGCTAGATTTACTGAATGTATCTAGGGGAATTTCAATGAAAAATGATAAAAAAAACTAGTGACGGTGATGGTGGAACAAGAGATGGCTAAGGTGGATGAAGTGGAAGGTGGCTACTGGTGATGAAGTCTCAGTCTCCTCATGAAGTACCTGCTCTACTTAAAACATTTTTGTCTTCCAAGAACTATGCAACAAGATACATTTTCATAAACTAGAAGAGCATGAATCAATTGCATATATTATGCATGAGGAAAGTTGCTGAAGGGAATGAAAGCATGAGTGAGATCTTATTGCAGAAATGGAGATGGCAAAGGATGACAATGAAATCTTCCTTGTAACATGAACCAAATATTGAATCAAAGGAAACAAACTCCAAAGATCATATGAGAACTAGAAATATGTGTTTTTTTGGGCTGTTGAAGGATCCCTTCCTCAATTCATGATCCCAGAGGGAGGAAGTGAGGCTGAGATACCTTCTCATAACCTTATGGTGATCACTTTTCTCCTTGCTAACCCGCTACTTGAAAGAAGGCACAAATGGAAACACTAAAGTGATCAGCAGTCACTTTTAAAATCAGTCCCTTCTCTATTACAACTTGATCAGGAGTCAGTCAACAATACCTTTGGGTGTTTGGATATCATTTGCAAAGCATCTATAATCATGGTGAGTGAGGAAAATTCATAATTCTAGATTATTGTTCTTGATACTTTTCCCCACTGGCTCAACCACTCTTAGAAATAGTTTACATATTGTGCAGTACATAGGGATCCTCTTGGTAGTTAATGTTATTGAAGAATATAGGGAAAATATAGTTAATGTGATTCTTCTTAGAATGATAACTATTTGTGAGATATTTTAACTTTTTTCTTATTAGCACAATCTTATCTTAATATCATTAGTGTGTATATTTCTTACTTGATCAAATAGTCACCAAAATACAAGAGACAAGAACACCAGATGTTGTATTTCTGCTAGGGCCAAAACCTATTCCTCTTAGAGAGGAAAACCCACAAAAAAATTCTTCTTATAAATATCCTACATGAAGAATGCCAAGACCATGACCCTTGAACTACTAGGTCACTTCATGTCTAAGACACAAATCCCATTCTTATTGTTGACATCATCATCATCATTACTGCGTCATCTAGATCATAATCATAGTACCAAAGAGGTCCTTCTAGTTGCACCATTGCTTGCTTCATCACCATGTCAATGAGGTCTTTCTACTTGAATGTCAACTACACCAAGATCTTGATCATGATCTTGTCTTCATTAAAGAACAAGACCATGACTGCTACTTCACCGAGATCTTGACTATGTCTAAAATGCCAAAAATGTATAACTGTGAGGTCACAATCATACTGAGATTATGACTATGTTTAGAAAGCAATGCTAAGAATGCATTACTTAGAGTTCCTTGCATCAAGATCTTTACCTTCAATTATGATAATACTTTTTGTGCTATTGTAGCCCTGAGATCTTCTTCACCACTGAAAAAAATAAATTTGTTTCCTTCATTGAGATGTGCACCATCGAGGAGAAGAAGTCTATCATCTTTCTCACTGTAATTTTCCACGAGAAGTGCAGAGGTGTCTATTGTACCCATCTGAGTTTGCTAAATTTGTGAACATACCTCCAAAAATGTTATCTGAAATTGTCTTCCTGCACCTCTTGTACCCATATGAAGTTGTAAAGAAAAATCCGAGCTCTGTGTATACTGTGGTGATTCCAGTAGGATATTTATAGTGGTCACATCTCCATAAATCAGTTGACATACAATGTGAAAAGTTGTGCTATTTATTGAGCCGACATGATAGTATACATATATTTTTGAGGCCGACATGACTATACTCCTTATCATTTTAATTCTTTTCTTCTTCATGAAGATTGTGTTGGTCTTGGAGGGCTAATCTAGTCAGTAGGTAGACTTATATACATTACAAATATGCTCAAGAAGACATTTTTGATTCTATGACTTTATTAGACCTATTAAATGAGAAAGAAACTCATTGTTATAATTGACAAATAACATTTCTTTTTCTTAACAAGTGCAAAGATAAAAATTAATTTTGTAAATTGCGAACCTAGTTACACTTTCTTCAACAAATTTCAGATTTGGGAATAGAGAAAGTTAGGAAATTATAAAGGAAGGTTGAGGTTATCAGGATTATTATTAGAAGAATAGAACATAATATTTCTAATTACTTCATCAAGAGATAGATTCTTACAACAAAATTTTGTACAAGAATTGTCTTCATTACCTCTGCCATTAAATACTTCAAGGTTGTCTTTACCTCTTGTATTTATATTTTCAATACGCATATTTCAAAGTTCTAAACATTCTTAATATATTTACTTGTTCAAAGAGAAAATTTAACCAACTATGTAATTGTAAACTACTATATCTTGATGGTTTATTGAGTTTTTCCTCGTGTTTATTTCCATCTGAATTAATATTTTTAGATTGTTAAAAGTCATTGATGTAAAATGATTAAAAAACTTGCATTTGATCTAGAGTGAAACTCATGTGCTTATTTCTACATATTCAGTAACACCAACCACCCTTGCATCTATTTATAAAACACTATTAACACCAACCACCAAACAAAGGTTCTTACACAAGAGGATCCAATTATCTATTCATCTTTGCTCTATACTTGTCACTTTAAATAATAGATTTGAATCTTTATTACTCAAGCTTGCAGCTTAACTAGTGTCAAAGAGCCAAGCATCTCCTTTTAAAATGGAACAAATGAGTTTTTATAATTATAAGGTTCCCTGTTACCCGAATGCGGGTGATTCAATTGAACATTAATACGCATGCCATGAAGCCACGCGCAGGCAGCTGGGGGTAGGTGGCAAGGAATGAATTTTGAATGGGTTTAAGCGCCGAGGTGATGGGTATTGATAGAAATTTAATGCGGGGGTAGGGAACAGGTACGCAGGCAGAGGAGGGAAGAGGAATAAACCAGGGAAGAATGCAGAACAGTCGAGAGTATTCCGATGGTGTAGAGGTGAGCAGATTGTTAGAGGGTGGTGCAGTTGATGGTTGGCTTCTGCCTGAGCTTGCCAATAGAGGCAATTCTTGGTGGTTCGCTCTGCCAAAAAGGGTGAAGCGTCCTCAGGGGAAGCCTCTCTGGTTCAGCAGCTATGGATTGAAGGTAAGCGCAAGGCTCTCCCCTCCTGCTTCGATAGATACACTTCCGTCTGAGATAGAGGCTTGGGAGCGAAATGGGTTAATAATTGAGTTATTTCTGAAGGATTTGGGGAGGAATTTGGTAGTGGGAAGACTCAGAGCAGGGGTCTGTATTGCCATTAGCGAGAGTGGTGTCAATTCTCAGTACACGAGTTTTCCTTCGTTGTTGGGGAGTGGTACCAACACGCTGACTATACTGAAGATGGCGCCCTGACTCAGAGCGACTCCAAGAAGGGGCCGAAATGCTGGCCATAGGGGAGGGACGGGGGGCAGGGAGGTCGCGTCCTCGGAGAATTTCACCGATAGTTGTGGCTTATCCCTCCACCCAAGCCTCCGAAGAATCAGAATCCTCGCTCAACAACTCAGTCCAAACAACAAAATTTCGCTTTAAGATCAGGTTACATAAACCAATAGTCACGGCTATGGTCACGGTTATTTTCTCGGAAGAAGAGGAAGAACAAGCCAGCTCTGAGAATTCAGAGAAGGAACAGACTCCTACCCCTCTGGAAGACTCGTCGCAGGAGGAGGACACCATTAGTGCTCAGTCTGCTTCCACGGACCAGCCTCACTCCCCCAGAATTACGACAGTCCAATGTCAAATGGAGGATCACAGCATTAGCCAAATGAATGTGGGGACAGAAGCGAAAGCTAAAGGAATGGCGGAACCTCAGCAGGGTATGGCTCAGTCAGACCAGGCGAAGAAATGGCCGGACAATCTCTATCGCAATCTGTTGTAGCTCAGGCTCCCCCCAAGAGTCAAGCCTACGGATGTTCGAGACGGTCTGATGGTGGAATGGGTACGTGAATCGGACGAGGAGAAGGATCCTGGCAATGATGAACCCGGGTAAAGACCACACAACGTTTGGAGCTCCCAGGCAGGCCTCTGGTTTTTGGTTTACTGTTTGTTTTCTGGCTTGCACATCAAGACTCTCTGCATGGCGATATCTAGTTAGCAGTCTAGGCTAGCATTTTTAAGCTGTCTTGTTAATTGTTCAGTTTTAGTATGACAGGTCTATGTAATCTGGTGGTCAGTTTTTTTGTATTTCTGCTCTTGATTCACAAGCTGGAAATATGTTGTAAGAGCAGCAAACAATCTCAGTTCAGAAATGGTTTTTTGACAAAGAGAGATTCATGACTCTCTCAGAGGGTAACTCCTCTTTGTAAATATCGTTTTCTTTCTTTTTAATATATTTAGAACAGTCTTTACCCAGAATTTTTTATTTATAAGGTTCCCTGTTTGAGTTCCTCTCAAGAAACTAACTATCCAGATACCGCAGAATGAAATTGCTAAGAAATATATAGATACTCTTCATGTTTGCATGACTACTTACTTACACTTTCTTATCACAACCCAATTTGTTTCTTACTTAGGGCCTAGTAACAAACCTTTTGGATATCATTGATTTGTTTGTGATTACCTAATTTAGTGTCTATTATTAGGCTTTCCAAGATTTTATTTTACTGACTACATTTCCATTCCATCCTTAGATATCAATTTTTCCATCACCCATCCCCCAAAATGATCAAAAGGCCATATTGATATGTCAAATCCAATATAAGGGTACATTTTAAACCTATTCCTTCATATTATTGCTTGCAACAAGTTGTATTTAGGTCTCCCTCCTTTTACTTTGAAAATTAGATGCAATTGTAATTTTGCTAATCTTTCAAGAACACACCCTCGTGAAGTTAAAACCCTTTCAGGACCCCATTATCTTATCCACTCTTAGAACCTTGCCTTTTTATCATAGTAAACTTTATCACTTGGTAAGGGCACTTCCTAGTCGAGTTTTGATTCTCTCACAATTACCCATGGAATGTTCCAATTTGTAAGCTAAAAAGAAAAACACACTTCACTTATATTGAGATCTTTCATTTTAACTTGTGAAGGGAATTTTTTAGCTAATGTTCGATTCTCTGAGAATTACCTAGGAAATGTTCCAATTCATAAGCTAAGAAACAAAAAACACTTCACTTATATTGGGATTTTTCATTTTAAGCTTGTGTTCATTGCATTTGTAAAGAATTATGTGTCATTTTCATTGGAAAGAACTACAATATAATGAACTGACTAGAATTTTATTGTGTTGCAGGTTATGGATGATCAAATTAATATCGAGGAAAACAAGGGGGAAACAATAGATAACCTTGATATAAATGAAAAAGAGGGATCCCTCCCTTTTTAACAAAACAAATATGCCCTCACATGTTTGAGGACCTCATTGAAGTTGATTTTTCTGATGTCATGCTTGATTGATACCTTTTCGTATGTCAAGAAAACTTTAAATATGAATTAATATGTTCTTGAAACAAATCAGATTCAAATTTTAAAGATACTAAAGATAAACAAATGCCCATGCCTTCATGTGATTGTAACTTGACTCTGTTGTGGGTAGGTTATAGGAAATATGACTGCAAAAAGGATGGAGAGACAATGCAAAGCATGTGTTGGATATGATTCATTTGTTGCTAGAGATCCTTGAGACACCTAATCCATTGACTTTGGAAATGTTTCTAGTAGGGATTCCTATGGTTCTTAATGTTGCGGTTCTTTCACGTCATGGTTATTTTGGAAAAGAAAATGTTTTAGGAATGCTAGACAAGACATTAGTGGGCAGGTAACCGATTTTCTTATAATTGCAATGTCCATTCCATAATATCCTTTCTTTATTGTTTGATTATATTTTGTATGTTTCTTTTGAGTTTTTTGTCTTTTAACTAGGAAATTGAAAATAATTCATATCATGTTCATTTAAACAATAACCAAAGCTTGAAGTTGAAATTAGTACTAGATGATATTGATTGAAAACCTTATAGCTATTTTGTGTTAAAATATTTTCATGACTATCATAAAATTTTATTTTCATGTTGTTGCTTGAGCACATGTTGTTTATATACTTGACCAAGTTCATGCATTAGAAAATGAAATGTTGTCGTGAATAAAATGACAAGGTTTAAATATCACACCTTAGATTTTTTTTCTCATATCTTATCAACAACTTGAGATTTTTAGCATGTAACCTCATCGACATGATTTGCTTAAGCTTTGCCTGATGGTTGAATACTAAGTTACTAAGGTGTTATTTTATAAGGTGACATTTTATTTTCTTTATTTATACAAGCCATCTTGCCACATTATAGTGGCTACTATCGTCCAACTCAAGAAAACTTGTTTGAGTATCTTACTTGTTTGGGGCAAAATGACTTTGAAATTGCCAATGTTGAGGTCTATGTCTTATAAACTCGTTATAGTCTACTTTAGTTTATATTCTAGTGTTCATTGTATTTCATGTCTTACACCCTGCATTGTATTTTCTTTTGTTTTCAGAAAAGGAACTCGGTATTTGTGGTAAGAAGAAGGAATTGAAGAAAGAGGTTGAGACCAATAACAATGGAGAAACAAATGCAAAAAGAGAGAGAGAGAAGAGAATCAGTGTAGTGATACCATTAGAGTCAATATCCCACATAAGACACACACATAGAAATGGATGTTCAAGTCTTCAGAGTTGGTGAATTCACCTACAATGCCTTGGTAATACAACGATAATGTTTTGAAGTGATGAAACATCATTTCATGTGTAAATTGTAGTCCAACCAATATTAAGTTGGAAATTAATATTGTAATACTTTAACATTTCATATAATATAATTTCTGGTTGAAATTATTTATAGTTGCATTTGATATTGTTTAATATTGTAATTAACATGCAACTTTGTATTTTCATATTAGATGAGCATGCACATTGTATTATAGCTTTTAAATTTAGTCACAAAATCATACAAATTAATTTATGTTGGTTAATAATGAACACATAAAATCAATCTAAAACTACTAAATTAGTAGTTTATATTGATTAATAATTAACACAAATAAAAGGAATATACGACTAAATTAGTCATTTATAATGATTATTAATGAAAGTAAATGAAATGAATATAAACTACTAAATTAGTCGTTTATATAATGAATATGAAGCTACCAAAAGAAGATAAATGACTACCAAAAATGATAAATTTGTGATTGCGAATGACAACTAAAATTTTCATATATACGACTATTAGTAGCTAATTTACAATATCTTATAACATGATCAAAATTTATTCATATTTCTCTAGTCATTAATTTGTTTGAAACGATGACTAAAATTTGCATATATATGACTATTAGCAGCAAATTTATAGTATCTTATAACACGACCAACATTTTGGTCATATTTCTTTGGTCATTAATTTGTTTTATCGGGTAATCATATAGTAATATATTTTATTGTATATTTGGTCATTAGTTGTGGCAATTAATGACTAAATCAATGACTAAATTAATGACCAAATTTATGTCTAAATATACTACTAGAAGATAAATTTGAGACAACTGATTAATGACTAAGTTAAAAATGACTAAAAGTTGGTCGTATTATAAGATACTATAAATTAGCTACTATTGGTCATGGACTGAAAAATGGTCATTTATATGTAGATTTTAGTCCTTTTTTTAGTAATTAATTATCCATTTTGTACTAGTGTATTGGAGGTGATATTGAATGTATCATCATGACTTGTCGAAGAATATATTAGAAGTCTTGAATCATTTTTTGTACCCATATTGAAGAATCAAAGTGGAGGGTTGGAGCCCTATAGGTTGTGATGCAGGAGCATCCAACTAAGGGCATCATGACTGGGTGTTGGTCTCAGCCAAGGAGGATAGGTTCAATATCTTTTAGTTTCATTTATGTTTAATGAATAAAATAGTGTCTAGAAACTAGTTGTTTTTATTATTATTAGTTAAGGAATATTAGGAACATTACAATTAGGATAGTGTCATAGCAGTTACGTAGTTTTGTAATTTTCTTAGTCCATTTTATAGATGTCTGTTCATAAACAAAATTATAGTATTGTAAATCCTACATCACAAGAAAACCCAACATGATCATCGATTGTGTAACTACAAAGAGTAACTGTATGGTAACCGAGAACAGTTCAAGTAACTGTCTAAACACAATATAAAAGCCAATATAATACATTCTGGATGGGTTCAATACATGAGAAGAGAAAGACAATAAAAAGAGTAATTTCTTTCAGCCAAATTTCTGAATCCATCTGTAATAGTTTGTCGTGACATTCATTTGCTTTTCCCCCTAGTCATTGAGTAAGAAAACGAAGTAAATATTGTGCGTTCCTATCTATTGCATTTTTCTTCCTTTCTATAGAACACGGAAGTAATAGAGAATTAAATGAGCGTTCCTAGTACGGAGTTTGGCTGCAATCACAACTGAGTTCCAAATAAACGAAATCCCACAATAATACAAGCAGTTCAAAATAGAACGAGTATGCAATCACAGAACAATGACTCCAGGACAGAGGTAAATGAATTATAAAAAAAAATTCCTGTTAATTCCTTTTCATAACCAAAAAAAATATTTGTATACATTGAACAGTCCTGAAATTCCCAGTTAAGAACAGAGAAAAGACTAATACGAAATAACAGAAGCCTGGAAGTGAGGGTTTGGTTAGCAACCATCAAAAGGTGCACCATAATTATAATTGCTTAGGATACCAAATAATGTTCCTATACAAAACTGAATCCCGGGTTGCACAACAACAAGGAAAATCAAATGGAGGAGAACTGGGACTTTACCCAGTAAACTAAGAGAGGTCACATGATAAAAGAAAATGACAACAGTAGCAGAGAATGAGCTTACCGGAGCAAAAGCTCATAGCAATTTCATCGACCACGCTGGTGAATGAACCCCCACCTGCACAAGCGAACGAATGGATTATTGTTAGCTACATGCACACAGAGTAAAGCCAATAAATAACCTAAGAATAAGAAAACTGACGCACAGTTAAGAAAATAATTTATACCTGAAGAGTACTCGTGTGGGAGGAGTGAAAACCCACTGAGCCGTAACCAACAGTGAAACCCTGAAGACCAAGGAGCAACCATTGTTAGAGTCAGAGGAAAATGAAGAGGGTAAGCAAATCATGGAGGGACAACTTACCTTATCAGGATCATGAAGCTGAGGACGCCACCTTGCCCATGAACTATAGAATGTAGAACAGGCATCCATTAACCAAATCTAATAACCATAAAAAATAGAATGAAATGAAAACAATGGAATAGGGGAAAGTATAGTAACCGAGCAGATGGAAACAGTAGTAACCCTCTTATACAAACAAGGAAAACCTCCACACAGTGCCCAAGTAACCAAGCAATGAAGTCACAAGAACAAGTGGAGGTATCACGCAAACAAATAGCAAAATCCATTGCTGGGCACACGCATAATTAAATTCACTACAACAAAACCCTGTGATTAGCATCCCTTTTTGCTTCCTTTTTTGCGTCTACATACCATTTTTGGTGCTATTTGTGTCCATTTATCAAATAAGGTGGAAAACATGATGCAAAGTTTTCACCGAGTTTTGCACCAAGTCTTACATCAAGTTTAGCACCAAGTATTGTAATAGGTTTTGCACCAAAATTTACACCAAGTTTTACACCACGTTTTATGCCAAGTTTTGTGCCATCCTTTGCACCACGTTTTGCATCAAGTTTGGCACCTAATTTTGTTTTGCCATCTTTTGCATCCTCTATTGCATCCACTTTTTGCGCCTACACTTGCATCAACTTTTGCATCATCTCTTGCATCCTCTTTTGCATCACTTTTAAAATCATTTTTTGCATCCATTTTTGCATATTTTTTGCATCCCCTTTGTGCCAAGTTTTGCATGGAGGTTTGCGTCTAGTTTTTGCATCTAATTTTGCATCTACTTTTGTTGCATTGACTTTTACATCTTGTTTTGAATCCATATTTACATCCTCTTTTTCATTTGTTATTGTGTCCACTATTGCATCCATTTTTCTTGTGCCATAATTTGCACCTAGTTTGACACCTCCCTTTGCACCCTTTTTTGTTTCTAAATTTGCATCCACGATTGCATCCTCATATACATCTAGGTTTTCATTGACTTTTACATCTATTTTTAATCCCTTTTTATATCCACTTTCGTGTCAAGATTTTCATCAGGTTTTGTGTCTCGTATTGCATATACTTTTTCATAGAATTTTGTTGCATCAACTTTTGCATCATATTTTACATCCATTGTTGCACCCATGTTTACACCCACTTTTACATCCCTTTTTGCATCCTATTTTTCATCTTAATTTGCTTGTTTTTTAGCATCTATCATTACATCCACTTTTGTTGTGACACAATTTGTGCCATGTTTTTTACTTACTATTGTACCCACGTTTTCTTCCAATTTTGCATCCATCTTCACATCCTCTTTTGCATAAAACATTGCATCTATTTTTGCATCCACTTTTGTGTTGGGGTTTGCATCTCATTTTGTATCTTCTTTTGCATGTACTTCCATTGCATCCATATTTTGCATCCAATTTTGTTTCTCATGTTACACCCGTGTTTGCATCCACTTTTACATCCCTTATAGCATCTTGTCTTGCATCTAAGTTTGCATCTTTTTTGTTGTTGTCTATTATTACATCCACTTTCTCATCCACTTTTTTTGTGCTATGATTTGTGCCATATCTTATGCCTATCATTGCAACCCACATTTTCTTCTACTATTGCATCCACATTTGCATCCTCTTTTATGTCCAAGTTTGCATCAAATATTGTTTATGTTTTTTGCATCCCATTTCGAATATACTTTTACATCCACTTTTGATTCGTCCAATTTTGCAACTAATTTTGTGTTCACTATTGCATCCATGTTTGGCCCATGTTTACATCCCTTTTTTCATCCAATTTTTCCTCCTTTTTGCTTTCAAGTTTGTGTCTTTGTTTTTTACATTCATTGTAGTATCCACATTTGTTTCACCAAAATTCATGCTAAGTTTTATGCCTACTATTGTGCCCATGTTTTCTTCCACTTTTTCATCCATGTTTGAATCCTATTTTGTGTTCAAGTTTGCATCAACTATTGCATATAATCGTTCATCCACTTTTGTGTCAATTTTTCTGTCTTGTTCTGCATCTACTTATGTTGTGTCCACTCTTCATCCAAATTTATGTCTATTTTTAGCCCCATTTTTTTGTTCACTTTTGCATCTCTTTTCCAACACACATCATATTTTTTGCATTGATGATATTTCTTATTACATTGAAAATTATGAACAACTGATGACAATGTCAATAATTATAACGATGATGATAATGAAGATGATGACGATGACATGAATTGTGATTGTTATGATAATGACAATGATGACAAAGACGATGGGAGTTACAATGAAAATTATGATGATGATGCTAATCACCTTCGCCATTCTTCCCAATTTTTAAATGTTGTCATGGTCAAAATCATAATAATTATCTTTGGCGTCATCTTCCAAGTCATCATCATCTGATCATCATTATCATTAGTTTCATCTTGGTCATCATCAAGAACAATAATGGCATGAATGATGATTATGATGTTCATGATGAAGATGAAAACAATTATGATAAAAATTATATTAGTTATGATGACGCGGATGACGCCAATTATAATGACGATGATAATGGTAGTAATGATGATGATCATCGATCATCTCTAAAAAATAAAGTTGTTATTTTTCTTGCATATATCATGTGTCCTAACAACCCTTTTCGAGCACTCGTAACATTTTTTAGGTTGATGATATTTCTTATGATGCCTATAATTATGAACAATTGATGACAATATCCATAGTCATGATGATAATGATGATGATGAAGACATGAATGGTGATTATGACGATAATGAAATGATGACAATAATGATGACATTGATGGTGGTGATCATGGCGATAATGAAGATGATGACCCTCCCTCTAAACTAGGGATGTACTCACAATGAGACAAAAAAGTACTCTCAAGTTGAAATATTCATATAAGAAGGGATCTGGATTGACAAGCATCAATGACGATTTACATCATCATAGCCAACATTGTCAAAATAGTAAGGCCTTGACTAACAAGTTTATCTCTCCATTAGATTAGAGCACAATGTTGGGAGGCATAAATTTGGACACCACTGCCTCTCTAGGCACTTGCCCCACTAGGATGTTCACCAGGTATGTCCTCACATGATCATTTGCTAATCCACTATTATAATATTTGACACCAGGAAATGTCAATCCTCATGACTATTCTTATCTTGGATTAATGTACTTGACTTATGGTGATTAGTCCTAGTCAAAGTCCAAATTCTCAAAGAATATTGTTGACACCTAATCATGAGTTGAACAACTTCAAGTGCATAATGTGAGTCATAGAGTTCTTTTAGCTTTTGTAAGGCTTCAAAAGCAATTGAAAATGGTGAAATATGGTGACTCACCTCTTCATTTATAGATGTTGTGATTAATGCGTAAGCTTTACTATTCTTGTTTTCCCAAATGACGAGCTCTTTGTCTGAGGTAGGCTATTTTGGCTCTTTGTCTTTGTCTCCAACACACACTCCTTTCCACAACTCATTGAAAATGAGAATGTGTTTTATCATCCAGGACCACTCAGGATAGTTCTCCTTGCCAGTGAGAACTATTCCCACGATGGATATGATTGAATGCATACTGTAACAAAAAACTTCTGCTGCAAAAATTTTACTCTTAATGGGAAAAAAATAGTTCTGATATGACTGGACAACAAACTCAGCTAACATCAAATGTCAATACCCAAGACATATATATCGGCACTATTCAAACTATATATCGACTTCTTCTTCTTTTTTACATTGATCACCCAATGCAGCCGTTCAAAATTTTTTTAACACACAAAGGCGATTTTAAAACATGCACAACATCAGGGCTCAACTCACATATACATTATAGGACAACGCTTCATCAAAGTGGTGTCGTGTACCAAAACAGTTCAATATTCAACACCCACCATGTACAACATACCAAAAAATGGCTCAATATAGTGCCATGTGTTAAAAAACGTTCAATAGTACATTCAATGCATGGCTTTTAACACATTTTATATGCCAAAAAGACTTCAAATATATACCAAAAAATTCAAAGTATATGCCAACTTTATATGCCAAAAACTTCAACATGTATGCCAAAAAACTTCAACATATATAACAACATCATTCACGCAGCAGACTCAGGCACGCATTACTATTCAAATACCTCCTGCGCATCATTACTTGACTCAAATATTCATGATCCTTTCACCAATCAACCAGGATGGACGTTGTCAACAATTCACCGACCACTTATTTCTCTGGTGCACACGAGGTCAGGTTTCCAATACTGTGTGAGAAGTCGAGGGTGTGAAATACCGTAAATAGTTTCTTCTCAGAAAAGTTTCCAGATTTCTTGGATGATATGTGGCATGCCATAATGCTTGAGTATGGAAAACCCAGTGGACTGCGTACTTTAAAATATGTTACAAAGGTGTCATTCCAGAAGGTGTGATACCATAAACGTGGTAGAATTAGGTGACATCCAGAAAGTATAGGATTTTATAGGACGTGAGAAGAAAATTTCGGTGGTTCACCATAAACTTGGACTGCTAATTTCAGTTACACTTATCTACATCAAAAAATAAAAATGAAGAGCACCAGCATTTAACATTCGCACACCAACATTCACACCAAGTCAGACCATGTCCCTTGACAGAGGGACAGAGGGCAGAGATGTGAAAAACACATATGACAGCAGGTCAACAAATTTAAAAAAACGCATACAATATCAAAAATGTATATGACACTACCTGGAGCAGGTTTCAGGCAACCAGGCAGAATATAGGTAAGAAACTGACTGAACAGACTGCGCAGTAGACAAAGAGCTCGTCATCTGGGAAAACAAGAATAGAAAAGCTTACACATTAATTGCAGCACCTGTAAATGAAGAGGTGAGTCGCCATATTTCACCATTTTCAACTGCTTTTGAATCCTTACAAAAGCTGGAAGAACTCTATGACTCACATTCTGCACTTGAAGTTGTTCAACTCATGATTAAACTCTTCACTCTTGAACTGCAAAATAATGATCCTCTTACTCTTACATCTGAAGTAAAGTCTATAATGCATGATATCAAATCCATTAAGGTTGAATTAGATATTCCTCTTATCTCTTTTCTCAAGGCACTTTATCCTACTTACTCCAATTATCTTGAATCATTGCAAGAAAATGGAAATCTCAAATATATCACCTTTGACTCTCTTGTGAAAAAGTTTGCTGAAAGAGAGAAAGCTTTTGGAAAGAAGACAACCCCTGAATCTTCTAAAGAGGCTGTGTGCCTTGCTCATAAAGAAAAGCATCCTGCTCAAGATTCTTCAAGAGGAAGAGGTGGTCGAAGAGTAAGAGGAAGATATTTCAGAGGAGACACTCTCAAGGAGAAAAGGTATATTTGCACTGCATATGCTGCAAAAGGATCACATGATGCCTCTACATGCAAGCTACCATGGGAAAAAATTGAGCAGCAAAGAAACCAGCATAAAGGTAAAACTGATGATACAAACAGGTAAATCATCTGAATCCACTCACTATGTTGTGGCACAATGTAATATTGGAGTAAATGAAGATTTATCTAATGCTTCACTTGCTTCTTGGAAAAATGATTGGTTACTTGATTCAGGAGCAACCTGCCACATGACTCATAGAAAAGATTTTTTTGAAGAATTTATTGACAATGTTGATGTAGCAATATACTTTGCAGACCAATAAAAAATCAAGCCATAAGGGCTTGGCACAATTAGGCTTCAATTGCTTGGTCTTCCAAACTTTCTTCTCCATCATGTTCTCTATCTCCCACAACTCAAGAGAAACTTGTTATCCTTGGTCCACATCCGCCAGCACGGTCATTCCATTCATATGTTTGATGGCAAGATTGAGGTAATAAAAGCATCTGACCACTCACTTGTCATGAGGGGAATAGAAGAAGAAAGACTTCTCAAGCTGCAAGGAACCTCTACTCGTGCACAACATTTCTCATACAATTCTCATTATGAAGAAGGTACACTTCCATAAAGTTTATTATGGCATGTTAGATTTGGACATTTGAACTATGACAACCTCTTCTTGTTGAAGAAAAATGGTGTTGTTGGTTTGCCTACAATTCCTAGGAAACTTAAGCAATGTGATGCTTGCATTCTAGGAAAGCATAACAAACAATATTTTCATGATTCACATTCAAGAGCACATAAAAAACTTGAACTCATTCATTCAGATTTATGTGGTCCAATGCCTATTCCTTATACAAATGGAAATAAATATATGATGACATTTATTGATGACTACACCAGAATGTGTTGGGTTTATTTATTGAAGAACAAATCTGATGCTTTTCAAACATTCAAGAACTTTCATACATGGATTGGAAATGATGCACAATCTCATATTGGCTCTATTCGCACTGATAATGGAAAATAATACACTTCAAATGAATTTGAAAACTATCTTCACCAACATGGGATCAAACATCAAACGACTGTGCCTTATAATCCCCAACATAACGGTATAGCTGAAAGAATGAATAGGACAATCTTAAATATGGTGCGCTCCATGATGTTTTTCAAAAATGCAAAGTTGATGTTTTGGGTTGATGCAGTTCTATGTGCTGTATATATAACGAATAGATGTCCATCTAATGCTATTAGAAACAAGACTCCATATGAAATGTGGTATGGGCACGTTCCTTCGGTAAAGCATCTCAGGGTCTTTGGTTCTACCTGTTATGCCTTGATACCAAAGGTACATAGAAACAAATTTGGTGTAAGAAGTCGTAAGTGTATCTTCCTGGGGTATTCAAACACCTCCAAAGCATACTGTCTCTATGATGAAGTCAATAAAAAGTTTGTTGTATCAGGAGATGTAATCTTTCTTGAATCATCCAAAATTGACAATGTTGTTGAGCGACAACTTGATCGCTTGGATAGATTCGCAAATGCAAAATCATTTCAAGAATTTGATAATCAGATTCCACATCTTGAAGGGGGATTCCTATACTAGATCAACATGTGGAATCTTCTTCTGAAGAACTTTCTCCCCCGCATGAAACTCCAATAGTGGATGATGCTTTAAGTGATGTGATTGATAGAATTGGGAGACTCAATCTTGATTCAGTGCCAACTCAATCAACGGAGCAACCTGGACCATCTGAGAAACATCCTCCAAAGTGGTTGACAAAGACACTTGAAAGTGTTCATCCTGATGAGGTTGGAAAGACAGGAACTAGAAATTCAAACCAGAAAAATGGAGGTGATGTAGATGACTCTGATTCACTTGTTGATATAAATGTTTCTTATGATTGTGAATTGAATTTGTCTACAGATTTCGAGCCAACTTCCTTCAAAGAAGCTGCTTCTCATGATAAATGGAAAGAAGTGACGCAAAAGGAGTATGATTCCCTGATAAAGAATGACACTTGGAAGCTGGGAAGCAAATGGCTTACTTGACAAGCACAAAGCCAGGCTTGTGGCAAAATGTTTTGCACAGAAGAAAGGGGTCGATTATGAGGAGACTTTTGCCCCCATAGCAAAATGGGCTACCATCCGGACACTCTTTGCCTTAACAGCTTGGAATGGTTGGAAAGTCTATCAAATGGATGTAAAAACTGCTTTCTTGAATGGAGATCTAAAAGAGAATGTTTTTATGTCCCAGCCTGAAGGATTTGCTATGAAGGGACATGAACATAAAGTATGCAAACTTGTGAAATCCTTGTATGGCCTCAAACAAGCACCGTGATCCTGGTATGAAAAACTAATTGAGCATCTTCTGAAACTCAATTTCAAACATTATGATCTTGATGATGCAACTTTATTTGTCAAGAAAGTTGGCAAAACAGTTGTATATCTTGTGGTATATG
>APFE030837855.1:0-18411 GCA_000404065.3 Pinus taeda | reverse complement strand
ATGTAGATGATCTTTTGATGACAGGGAACAATGAAAGCTACATTGCATCCATAAAGAAGGAATTGAAGAAAGGTTTTGAAATGACCGATTTGGGCTATGTTCATTACTATCTTGGTATTGAAGTAACTCAATATCCGAAGTCCATATTCTTTTCCCAAAAGAAGTACATTGGAGATCTGTTGAACAAGTTTGGTATGCCAGAATGCAATCCTCTTACTACTCCAATGGAACAAAACTTAAATCTCACATCCATTGAAGGAAAAGAATTTGAGGTTGCAACAAAGTATAGACAGCTCGTAGGAAGTCTCAACTACCTAACTACTATCAGACCAAACATTTCGTTTGTTGTTGGAATCCTCTCCAGGTTTATGCAAAAGCCTTGTGAGGGACATTGGTCTACTGCAAAAAGAGTGTTCTAAGGTACTTGAAGGGAACTCAAGACTTTGGAATCAAGTATACACAGGTGGACGACTTCAGCTTGATTGGATACTCTGATTCAGACTTCGATGGAGACAAAGAAACTGGGGTATCTACTTCAGGTTATGTTATGAGTCTTGGATCAGGAGCTGTCTTCTGGAGATCACGCAAATAATCAATTCCAGCAGATTCCACAACAGAAGCAGAATATGTGGCAGTAGCTGAGGCAACAAAAGAAATTGTGTGGCTCAGGAAAATTCTTGAAGATTTGTGGGTAAAACAAGAACAATCGACTCCACTCATGATTGACAATACCTCGGCAATAAAGTTGGCCAAGAACCCAAAGTTCTATGATCGAACGAAGCACATCAATACTAAATACCATCTGATTCTACATCATGTTGAGGCCAAAACAATCCGTCTTCGCCATTGTTCCACTAATGAGCAAATTGCAGACATCTTCACCTAAGCGCTTGGAAGAGAAAAGCTTGAATGATTTAGAACGATGCTTGGACTCACCAACATCCCTTTAGATTAAGGGGGGAATGTTAACACCTAATCATCAAGATTGGATGAATAAGTAATTGATGTAAATAAATAATAAGAAATATGAATAGACATCGAGAGATGAAGTGAACAGTCTCTCCCTCATGTATATAATAAGATCAACTTGAATGAATAAATGAATTGATTTGAAGAGGAGTTACTGCTTGGTCTGACAGATCTATCATACCCTCCATTAGGTTCACCAAATTTCCACGAGGGTCCAATTTTCTTGGCATGTTTGTAACTTGGTTGAACTATTGAATTTTAATGTAAGATGAAGTTTGAAGTTGAACGTATGGCACAATAAGAATTGCAAGTTAAAAAAAATAAAATTACATACATGACACAACACATTGAATTTTTGACTAAAAAAAAAAATCTCAACTCAATGCAACAATAATAGAAAAAATGCACATTCAGACCCAAACAAAAATGATGCAAAAAAATAGAGCGCAAGAAGAAATTAAACTAATAAATCAAAAAATCAAGTTTTTGCATTTTTGACCAAATGAACCCTCTCCACTCTATGCAACAAAAATAAAAAACATACAATCAAATCCACTCAAAAATCATTGATAATCAATGGGTTATAGAAACCCAAGCAAAAACAAGAAAAAAACAAAAGAAAATGGCCAAATTTGGTGCCCACCTGGAAACCACGGTTTGCCGAAGAAATTTGGTCCAAACATGAATTTCTCTTGTTTGGGATGTTAAAATCTCCCCTTTTTGCTCCTCGTCTGCCCTAGTAGTCGCCTTCCTCTCCTCCTCAGCTCTCAAACAAGTCTACTGTCTGCTAAAAATGAGAAATAAAACTCATGAAATCGCTTATAAAACGCGTTGTCCCGCAGGGCCACGATTTCTTCCGCTCGTATCGCGATTTTTACCAAAAAAAAAAAACTTTATAAAAATCGGGCGATTAAATCGGCAGACTTAAAAAATCGCGATGTTCACAACAATGATTTCTCATTGTTTTTCACGTTGTGAATTTTAATGAGATTTTTATGCAATTCATGAATTTATGGTTTGGGTTTTACATGACAATATTCTATTAAGTAGATGATAATTTTATGTGAAGGATTTGATCCAAATTTTCTTCATTTGGGACATCACATAGGTTTAGTTGTCTTTTCTAGAATAAGCTTCTTTAATTCCCTATTTTTCTGCTGCCATTGTGCAATAACCATATGGGCCTTCTTCAACTGTTCTTGCAATTGTGCAATCTCTTTGACTTTATATAACATCAACAACCTCATCTTTTGGTATGGTTTTCGTGGCTTCAAATGTTTGCTCCAAGGGCAACCATTTTGCAGTAGACCTAGTGAGGGGCTTTTTAGGGACATCTATGACTTTTGGAGAAAACTATAGCTTCTTGCCTTTCTTCTTTCCTGTTGACTGCACTGTAGCTGAGGGCCTCTTCATTGAACTTTCAGTTGGTGATTGAATGTCTTTTGCCACTGCTGAGGGTGTTTCTTTCTTGGTCAAAGAACTGGTTGGTAAGTCAACCACTAGGTTTGAAGAATCTACAAATGACGGCAATGATTGATTTCTTTTATTTAGCTCCTCCAATACCAACAACTTTGTTAAGGAAAAGTGGAAAGGGCTAGGTTCCACTTGGCTTTGTTTTCCTTGCACTTTGTCTGCCATCTTGCTGAGACTCTTGAATAGATAGAAGGGCAAATTCAAGGGGCTCTTCCCTGTAAAATGCATTAAAAGTCTGAAATGGTATTGATAAATCCTTCCAAACCTACCCTCACATGTAAAATACCTCTGAATAGATTGCAAAAGCTTGCTATGATGTTCAAGTAAATACTCTTTAGGAACAACGGACCCATACTCTTTATCTCTATGCTCAAGCTTTAGAAAATATTTATAATGGACAATATCAAGAGGCATGCCCTTGAACTATTGCTCTCCTTGAAGGGGAATCTCTGTTGCAGCTGATATTTTGACATCTGAAACTGGAAAGGTGAGCTCTCCAATATGAGGGGCCATCTTGGTCATCTTGTGGAGCCATGACACAATACAAATTCCAATGTTCTTTTTTGGAAGGTCTTGAGGAACAAGCCTTCTAATTTTCTTTGACCAATACAAATAATATAATTTTCTTTTGAGCATGGAAAACATGCTTTAATAATTTGTTTTTGACACTAGCATGAAGAACATGCTTATAATAGATACAAAAAAGATGAAAATATACATTATGAAGACCAACCATAGTTATTTCATAATGCCATGTGTGCTTGATCAACAACTCAAGGATAATCTCTATGACAAGGCTGTGACAAGGCCTATCTATCTTCTCATGAATACAACACATCTAGAATTAACTTTATTACTGTATAAAGAATACATTCTAGAATAACTTTATTAATCTAGGAAAACTATCTAACTAAATAATTAAATAAACTTTAGGCATATGAGGTTAACAGTTTTTGGTTTGATCTATCTTATGCTTGTGTTATTTCTCTCTGTAGGGCTGTGCCTCTCTTGGCTATGCAGGTGCTATATATCTGTTCTTCTTTGCATAATTTGGGTTGGTTTTGGTTCCATTCTATTCTTTTGCTAACATTTGTGGATCTCAAGAATGGTGACTTACACATTCCCAAACCATTACAACAGAAGGACAGAAAATCAGCAAGTTTGAGTGATATTTTTTCCCTTTGAGTTGCAGTGTACACATTTGGAAGGACCTCAAATCCCTTCTGATTTTGTCAGTTGACTTCTTTAAGGACTTTACCCCTCATAATCAGGAAAAAAAATATTCAATTTGGGGTGACAAATTGAATACCAAAAAAAATTTCATCTGGCGTTCCAATTTCTGTAAGGATTGATTATAGGAGATTCAAGAAAAGACAAGCCTTCCTGGACATCGTATGCTCCTAGCTTAGATCTGATATTCCCTAAAAGAGAATCTGGAAGATTTTATATAAATATTTCTTCCTAAGATCTCTTGATTAAAGATAAGGCAAGCTACATAATATTCCCCAGGAAGATCGAACCAATCTTCAGAGAATTTCCAATACTGAAACTGAAGACCATCTTCTTGGTGCAAAGCATATTTCTAAAATCAGCAATTTTAGAGATGGCTCAGGTCAGAAACTTGTTGGATAGGTCTACCATATCAGGCTTTATCCTATTTTTTTTTATCACTGGCATTTTGTAATTGAGTGATGGTAAATGTTTACATTTTTCGATCCCTAATGTTTCAATAAAGCTTTTGAATAGAATAAATTAAAACCTTTCTTAAATAGTCCATAGAGAACTGTGATCTCTATTTTATTGTTTGAATTTGAAAAATATTTTCTATTAGTCACTGGAAAATGAAAATCACAAGCGTCTTTTACATTTAAAATGTTCTTTTATTATTCGTATTCAAATAGCATTTAAGTATTTACAACACTACCCTGTTTTCTTATACGCAGTGTCAATGGAAAATAGTCATTGCATAACAAAAATCATAAACAAAAATTTTGTAGTTTATTATACCACTGCAGTTGCCATGACAGTTTATTTATTTATTTTTCTCCATTTTGAGAATTGCCTCCAGCTTGATGTGTAGATCGTGTTCTAATTTTGTTGTCTTAGTGTTCGTAGTTGCACTATTCCTTGAAGGGAGAATAATTTAAATGCACGATCATTGTTCACTGCATTCATGTTTTCTGTTTTTTATTGAATAGCATAACAACATTCTTCAATTAACCAGCAATCCTTGGAACTACAATGGTGATATGAAAATATGTTTCTATACAGTGGATGCCGAGCAGATGCTAGTGAAGCTGTCATGATTTTGCTTCCTTCATATATTACAGTGTTCACCCTTGATTTTTCTGGCTCTGGACTATCAGACGGAGAATATGTCACTTTGGGGTGGAGGGAGGTAAGTTGCTTGTTTCTGATTTCCTGTAATAATTATCATATTTTGGTGATATCCACTTCTTTGGTTATATGTCACTTCTTTGGATATATTTTTCTGGCTCTGGAGTCTGGACTATCAGATGGAGGGTATGTCACTTTGGGTTGGAGACAGGTAAATTGCTTGTTTCTGATTGCCTGTAGCAATTATCGTATATTGGTGGTATCCACTGCTTGTAAATTAACACCCTGCTATTGTTTCATGCATGAATATTTCCTATCATCTAACATATGGCCCTGAAATGCAAGCAAAGCCTTTTGGCTAGTATTATAAAGTGGAAATTGCCCATTTATAGAATACCATTCTTTGAGATGAATTTTTGGTTGCACTCTCCATTTCAGAATCACTATTTCATTTTACTATGCTTTTTTTCTCTTTATGTGTGATGTTAATTTTCCTTCTACTGTAAGTTTCTTAGCAGCTTTGGAAGTTTGGACTTGTGTTATGTAAAAGTTAATCTATAACTATTAGTTAATTAGGCAAAGGGCATGATCCATTCACCAAGAGGCACCCAGGGCTGTATTTAAGCCAGGTCCTCCCACAGTGTAAATCATCATTCAATCATTAATAATAAATATATAAACTGCTGAGGTAATCGCCCCATTTGGTATCAGAGCAAGTCGTTCCTTGGATTAGTGTTGCACATTCTACAATCCGAACAATTCTCTGATTACTCCGGTGTCCGACCCCTTCTGAGCCTTCGCATCCCTGTCAGTGTCCGCTTCTCGGTCCCTGTCCGCTAGCGTTTTGCTGTGCCCCCCTGTGCCCTATCCTCGACCCTGTCCGTTCGCCATTGCTATGTCCCTTGTCCGCCCGCCATTTTGCTGTGCCACCTCCTGACAACCTTGACACCTCCTTGACAACCCTTTGTCCACTGCTTATCGACCCACTCTCGACTATTCTTCTAATCTTATTGGGCTCACACACCCAGCTGCCGAAAACCCATCGAACCTCCGTTTCATTTTTCCACCACTTCAATTCTGTTCAAACTGTAAATTATCTGGTGACTAATATATATACAGTTTTTAATAATCTCACTTTATATAGTGATTATACAAATTACAAATTTAATTATATAACTTATAATTATATAAATTAAATAATTAAAAAAAATTAATTAAATTCAATATTTAAAAAAAATAAATTAGGATCAAGTTAAGAAAAAGAGTAAAGCTAGATAAATATACTCCACCTCAAACCCGCTCGATGTCTTCATCAATGTTGATGGCCGATTTCAATAAAAAATTGATAGATCTTGAGGCTAAGGTGACCAGACATGGTGAAAAAAATCGAAGCGCTCTAGGACACAACAAAGATAATAGAGAGTCAGCTCGAGCAAAACAAGAATGAATTTAAAAAGGATTAGGCAAACCTTTCAAGTAAGGTGGATCAAGCAATGGTGATGTTGATGTGTATTTGTGACAGGATGAAGATTACACTAGAATAATGAAGCTACTCAACATCTCAATTCTCCAGATTCGTCAAACTCATCAGAATCACATGAGAAACCCGAGTCTCCAAAGACATCTTCCATGCCTAATCAAGAAAACAGTAACACGAATTTTCAAAATAGGCAGCTCTGGAATCCATGCACCAATAGGCCGTTTTCAAATTAATACCCCTTCTTCGCTCTGTCGATAGCTACATATCAATGAAGAGCAAAACTTGAGCTATCCAAATTTGACAGTAACAGAAAATGTAGCGTTGCTTGGTTCAATAAAGCAGAAGAATATTTTGAGATTTACGGTATTGACAATGATGATGAAAAATCAGGGATGCTTCCATGCAAATGGAAGGCGAAGCATATAATTGGTATATATGGTGGAAGAAGACAACACTTGCTATCAGTTGGAGGAAATTCAAAAATGCATTCTTTAAAAGGTTCAAAAATGCATTCTTTAGAAGCTATGTCAAATGCCCCTGTATTGACAACTCCAAACTTATCAAAACCATTTGTAATTGAATGTGATGCTCCGGGTTTTGGCATAAGAGCAGTACTAATGCAGGATGGTCACCCAATCACGTTTGAAAGCAAGAAGCTCAATAAACAAGAATGTCTCAAGTCTACATACAACAAGGAAATGCTTGCTATTATGCACGCATTAGCCAAATGGAGACAATATCTCTTGGGAAGTAAGTTCTTAATACGAACAGATCATAATAGTCTTTAGCATCTCCTCCAGCAGAAAACACTATCTACAAAACAACAAAAATGGATAGAAAAAATCGCTACCTTCGACATGGATATATTACATAAGAAAGGGAAAGATAATGTAGACGCTGATGCCTTGTCGAGGAAAGACGAAGAACCATTACTTGCAGTTTTGGTTGTTGTTCTTGAATGGCTTAATGAGATTCAAAGTGAATATGCAAAAGATCGAGAAACAATTGCTATAATCAATAACTTGCCTTAGAGTTCAAAATTTGAATGGAAGAATGATATTCTTTGGTGCAAGGGAAGAATTTATTTGAATTCAAATTCCAAATTTAAAGACAAGATTCTCAAAGAGTCGCATGATTCATTGTCAGTCGGACATTTAGGATTCTTTAAAACCTATTATAATGCACACAAGTCATTCTTTTGGAAGGGAATGAGTAATGATATTCAAAAATATGTAGTAGAATGTGATATATGCCAAAGGAATAAAAATGAAAATATTATGACACCCCTACTACTTCATCCTTTAAACATCCCGAATCGGAAATGGGAGGATTCGAGGAAATATCAATGGATTTGATTGAAGGTTTTCCTGTGTTTGATGGTAAGGATAAAATTCTTGTAGTAGTCGACAGACTCACCAAGTATGCTCACTTTATTGCAATGAGGAAATCAGACTCAGCAAAACCAATCACTGAGATAGTTTGCAAAAATGTTTACGAATTACTTGGATTCCCCAAGGTCATTGTGAGCGATAGAGATGCCAAATTTAAGGCTAACTTTCAAACATTAGGAACCTACCTCAACATGAGTTCAACTTACCATCCTCAAGCAGATGGCCAAACAAAGGTTGTCAATAAATGTTTAGAAGCCTACTTACGTTGTTATGCCACAGATAAACAAAATAAGTGGTTTCAATGGCTCCATCTCGATGAATGGTGGTACAATTCTACTTACCACACATCAGCAAAAATGACTCCATATCAAGCTCTGTGCGGTTACGAACCTCCGAAATGGAAGGACTTTGCTATCATCGAGGCGAAGCTTCCAACTGTTAAAAACCAGTTAGAAGAAACCCAAAAAGTTGTTCAAACTCAAAGAAAATCTAAATAATGCAAGGAATCGTATGAAGCAACACGCTGATCGAAATAGAACCAAGAGAGAATTTGAAGTTGGAGATTGGGTATTTGTTAAACTCCAGCCTTACAATCAATTGTCCTTCAAACAAAAGGGAAAAAACAAATTGGCACCAAGGTTTTATCATTTATGGACCCTACCAGATCAGCAAAAAGATCAGCGAAGTAGCATACAATTTAAGCCTTCCTGATAAAAGTCATGTTCACAACGTTTTCCATGTATCCTGCCTTAAAAGGGCACTCGGTGAACATCAATCAGTGCAAACAACACTTCTGACTTTAGATGACGAAGGAAAGGTTGTTCTAGAGCTAGAAAGTATCATCTCCATCAGGGAAAAGAAGCTGCGATCATGAGTAACCAAAGAATACCTAGTCAAGTGGAAGGACTTACCAAAAGAAGAAGCTTCTTGGGAGACAAAAGCGTTTCGTCAACAACACTCGTTACGTATGCTTTGAGGGCAAAACATCTTTTCAAGAGGGAGGCAATGTTATGTAAAAGTTAATTTCTAACTATTAGTTAATTAGGTAAAGGGCATGATCAAAGATCATGCCCATTCACCAAGAGGTACCCAAGGCTGTATTTAAGCCAGGTCCTCACACAAGGTAAATCATCATTCAATCATTAATAACAAATATATAAACCTTTGTAATTTCTGAGATAATCGCCCGAACTTGATATCTCAAAAATATCTTTCCACTGTCACCTAAACTGGAATTTTTATTACCCATCATCTTGTGTCTGCATCTGGATAAATCGACAACTCAATGCTGAGTTTCCTTGTTCTTCCCTAAGATTTTGGGAAGTTATGTTCTTATTATCATCCATCTTGAAGTCTTTATTGATTTATAATGACTAAATGCAGATATTGGATGCTAAGAGGTCTAGAATGAGATAGCATGGATCTCATTAGATGACAAGAACAGGGAGGGTGAAGCTGAACTTTGGGACGTGAACATCAAAATTGTGCTCTGCAATGTGCTTGTTGCTTGTGGCATTGCTGGAATATAGGGTTTTGCACTGAATTCTTTCAAGAGGGCATGAAACAATGTCAAGTATTTATGAAAGTATCTAATAATTGATCACACAAACATAAAATCTGACACACCTCACAGGGAGATGTCAATCAAAAATTGAAAGTGGCTTTTACATTGGAAGACTAAGATGTTTAAGCTGCAGGAGCAAAATACAAGGAAGTTGGGATAATCGGTATGAAAGAAAGCAAAATTTGTTAGATGAACAGCTTGAAAATTAGGAAAACTGAATGGAATTGTTTAAAGATAAATGCATATTCATTTACAAATATTAAATAATAATGACACAGAAAGATGGTGGAAAATGTGTTTATCACTAATAACATGTTATCCATTTTATATCTTTCAGTTGGCATTGTCCACTATTTTTTGAGAAATTTGTATTTTTACCTAATGCTTACACTAATGATTGGTCATCATTTCGTTTTTACATGGATAGGAGTGAGGGCACTGCACAAGGAGAGACTTTCTGTAGATTGTTTTGAGATTCCTGTTGACGGGGCCTGAATTTGTCATTCCTAATCATCCATTTATCACCCTTTTTCCTGTGACAATAACAAGTTTCATCCATTTTTCCATTCATATTATCTCAAATGCACACCATATTTTGTATGATTGGATTAGGTGGAATTTGGAAAGGGACAAGTATTTTTATAATATGTTAATGAATTTACATGCTTTGTTGTACATTGGTTGGATAATGTGCAATTTGCAAGTATCAACGGGACACTCATTTTTATCTTTTATGTATGGAGAAGATTTACTGCAGAAATCTTTGTCAGCAATCACAGGCTGAGCAGACCCTTGTGACGGTAAGCACGCTAAGGAGTTTTCTCCACAGTATAAATGCCACACCAACTTACACAACCATATTACAGAGATTTTCTGTAGCTGAAAGAAATCTAAAGAATGATAACCACTGCTGTTGAAACTTTGGTCAACAATAACGAGTTTTAACTTTTGTAAATATTTGTTTCTTGATTACCGTCCTTCCTGCCAGATTAACCCTTATGTTTCCTGCTTTTATTACTTCAGACCACTCGGGGCATGAGGCTTAAAAATAGGTTGAAGAAGGGAAACTCAGGAAGTAGCTAAAACAATTTTTTGGATAGATGCTAGGTTTTGGGGCACCTTTCTGCTGTAACTAAAAAGTGGTTGCCTCTTTCATATCAGGCAAGAACCACTAGGAGTTAGTAGGTAGTTGTGTCAATAAAAGTTTCTTTCTGTATAAAACTAGAGACCTGAACTAAGAAAGGTTCAACTTTTTGGTTATGTTATTATTATCATTTGGAATATAAGAAACCAACTATTTGTGATCCTTTTGACTGAGTGAAGTGTGTTTTACGATCAACAGCTGACTGTAGAGCAAGGGCCACTCTACAGTCGTGATATTTTTTTCGTATATTTTTTCGTGAATGTTACTTATTTTCTTGCATGCATTTTCATTGTATGCAGTTATCAATTTCCTGTACTTAGGATATATTTCATCTATTCATCATATATATACATCATTTTTTGTCAATATATTTCTGCATTGCGGCATACTTTTCTAACAACAGTTGTAGTTGGATATGTTTCTACTAGCTGAACTGTATTTTTTTTAATAGCCATCAATTTATTTGAGTGGTTCATTTTATTCCTTAGCATTAGCTGCAGTCTGTTTTATCAACAATAGAATACTCTGTGTTTCTTTCCCTATTTTTGTTACATGTAATTGCAATTTCTCTCTAGTTGTAACAAATTTCTGTAACAAGCATTACCATTAGATTTACTCTTTTCTACAGTTTAATAATTTCCATAGTTAGCATGGTTGTTTTCTTTCTTTTTAAAGTTCAGAAATTCTTGTAGAAATTAGTTTAGTTTAATTCAGCCATAATGACTTCTTCTTTAGCCTTTTTATAATATATGTAAATACTTGTGTATAAACTGAATAATCTATTCACTGGCCTAAGCTAATAACATCATAATAACCTAGAAATGCATATATATTGCTGAGCGTGTTGTAAAAGTAAACAATCTTTGATTGATATTAAAATAGGTTCATAACTTCATATAAGTGCATTGTAGGAGCTTGTCACTTTTTGGTGCCATTGTCGGGAAATGCCAAATTTTGGGACCTTTTTGGTGTAAGATTACCTCGAGAAGTGAGTTAAGAATAAATGGGAATAGAGAGGGATAAGTCAAGACAATTTCTTTCTAATCCCCCTCCAAGACCAATTCCAAAGAAAAAAGTAAAGTTGGAAGTTGCTTACACTTCAAGAACCTCGCAGCAAGAACATCAGGCAATTGTTAAGTACAAACCTCCAAACTTTGGCCTTTGGGGATTTAGAACAAAGAGAAAGACCTGAATTGGCTAATCCTGAAATTGAGACTAGCTTATTCAGCATGGGTGACCGTGAAGAAGAGCAATATAGGAGAGAAGAAGGAGAAGAACTTCCTTTTCCAATAAGGGAAAGTGAAGATGATGCTAAGATGGAAAACATCAACCCCTCAGTTCTTCCTGTGTGTTTATGGACTATCCACAGAAGACTCCGATACATTCTTATTTGAGTTTGAAGTTGTATTTAGACCCTATGATTATAAAACAAACTCTCAGAAGTTAATGTTGTTTCATTCAACTCTAAAAGATGCTGCTTTTAGATGATTTATGGGATTCAAAGGAGGAAGTATAAGTCCATGTGAGGAGATGAAAGAAACCTTTCTTGCGAAATATAAGGATTATTGTAAAGCAAGGGAAACAAGAGATGAAATTTTTAAGATGACTTAGAAACTTGATGAAACCTTAGAAGACTATGTGGAGCATTTTCAATTTAGTTATAATTGTTCAACAACCTGTAAATTTGATGATGAATTACTTGAGCTAGTCTTGCTAAGAGGAGTTAGAGAAGACCTAATGGAGGTCGTGAATCTTATCGCTGCTGGAAACATTTATCAACTTTCTTATGATGATATCAGATAGCTATTTAAGAATTACTAGAGCAAATGTGAGAAATGGTAGAGGGACAATTGGTTTAGTAACCTTGACATCTAAGAATCATTTTGGAACGCTGAGATTGGAAATTTATTAAAGGATATGAAAACTGATATATTGAATTTATTTTCTATGCAATTAGATGCTTTACAAACAAGGAAAAAACAAGAAGACTGTCAGTTTTTGTAGCATCGGATGTGTTCTAGCCTTGAAAATTTGTGGAGAGGCTAGAATACAGAAGATCTCCAAAACCCATAAATCGTTTCTGGAAATTTCGACTAGAAATGACTTAATTAGATTATTAACTAGTTTTTAAATATTTCCTAAGTCTAAACTTAGGGAATATGGTTAATTAATCAGAATTAATTAAGTCAAGGCGTGAATAATCTAGAAACTCACACGGATCGACTTCAAGTTAGTCCTAGCCATCGATTAAGATTTAATCTTGGCCGCTCGAGTCCCAACAAAGGATTATAAGAAGTCGATGGGCACTTGGAGAAGAAACTTGAGCAGTTCGATTTCGTGAGCAGATCAATTTCCTGAGTAGCAACATTCAGTTGCCAGAGAGAGAGCCAGGGAGATCGAAGTAGTGAATGAGGGGCAGGGACGGTGATTCGGAGGAAAGATTTTCTAGATCCAGAGAGGCAACAACAAGAGGGCCAAGTTATCCCAGAGAGGCAGCGTTGAGGGATAACACAGTTGCTTCAGCCAGGTAGTTCGATTGGGAGGAAAGAAAATTTTTTCTCAATTCCAGAGGCTGGGAAGAAGTCCCAGAGGGTTGGAGAGACAATTTCCTCAACATCCAAAGGCATAATGACTTCATTAGAGCCCAGTCTGAGGCAAACCGTCCAGCCAACTACGCAGAGCAGCACAGAGGCTGACACAGAGCTCCAGGAGGCTGCGTTTTGGTAGGCAAAGCCATGCCAGAGATTGCTTGTGGGAGAAGGGTAATTCCCTTCAGTATTTTGCCCAGATTTTCTTGCTGTTTGGATTGCCAGTTGGGCATCCATAGATGTACTCAGATTTCACTGCTGCATAATAAAATAAAACCCTCACTGCTGCACCGGTTTTCCCATGTTGGGTTTTCTGGGGACATTTTTCCAAAAATAACCATGTTATGTTATGTGTGTGCTAGCATTTCTTCCAACGTTTATTCTTTCGCAATTTTATTTGTGCATATTGTAGTGTGAGTTATTCAATATTTGCAATTTCCAGTTGCTCAAATAGGATTCCAGCGTAAGAATTTTCACATGGTATTAGTGCGCAGTTGATTAGCTGGAGAGCTCAGTAGCGAAGAGTCGAAGACAAGAAGAGTTTCGCTGTTCAGTGTGGGCAACAGATTGAAACCCTAGAGCAGAGCTAGCATCGGGTGGAAGGAAGAAGAGCACATATTGAGGTAAAATTTTCCTCAGGGAACTTCTAGTCTCAAGATGTTCGATTTCCCTTGTAGATCAACAGTCGTTGTGAGCAGAGTTTCTCACTCCAGAAGGGAGTCTGAATAGCATAGCAGCAGCTGAGCAGAAGGGAAGAGGAGATTTTTGACATTTGTTGAGATGGCTACTGTTGGACTACGTTATCAAGACAGGTTGGATGGAGCTTCCAACTATGTCATCTGGAAGGTAAGGATGTCCTTCCTTCTAGATGAATATGGCCTGAAGCCATATATTGATGCAGTGGTAGCAGTGCCCCAGGATGCAGATCAATTGAAGGAGTACAGAAAGGAGATGGCACGGGCAAAGAGATTGATCCTAGATGGTGTCCGAGATCATCTTATATCACACATAGCAGCCAAGGGAATGACTAAAGAGATGTAGGATACACTTTTCACGCTGTACCAGGGAACTTCCAAGCAACGAAAGATGTACTTAGAGGAGAAGATGAGGCTCATTCGAATGCGGAAAGGGGAAGGCATAGATTCTTTCCTCACCAAGATTCAAGAGGTTCGGGACCACTTGTCAGGTGTTGGGGCAGCGCCTCAACCCACAGAGCTAGTGCGATTGACACTAAAAAGTGTCTCAAAGGAGTGACAACTCTTTGCCCAAAGTATCTTGGGCAGAGATACCTTGCCAAGGAGGGACATGATGTGGGTTGATTTGCAGCAGGAGGAGTTGAGACAAGCTCTATTGAAGCGCTGCATCAGTGGCAATAGCAGATTGATGCAGGTGAAGGAGGAGAAGAATATGGCTCTCGCATCGAAGGGTCCCAGTTAGGGACAGGGGAATCAAAGAAAGAAGAAGAAGGACTAATACTTGGATTATACACTTGCTTACAACCAACAATTGTATTTAAATCCTCAATCCTTTCTTATGCAAGGTATTTAGTGGCCTATGCAACAATTGAACCAACCATACCAAAATTGGTCACAACAACAACAATTGGTATATTCACCTCAATTGCAAAATTCTAATTGAACACGTAGGCCATCTCAATCAACTGCTCAACCAAATCTAAATCCAAACTTTACGATGGGGCAGTAAAATCAACAAACATAACCAAATTAAGTAGTTCAATTAAATCAACTAGTTTAAACCAATGAATCTAGTGAATCTTCAACTTTTACTGCTTCTATAGTTAATTGTCAAGCAACATACTTAAATTGGAAAGATTTTAGAAGACCTAAGACCTCCTAAAATTAAGGATGTGAGTGAAGAAAAACAACAATTTGATAAAGAAGATGAATCTTTGTTACCCATTTCTCAAGATTTATGTCAGTCGGAAAATCAACAATGTAATCAATCTCAATCACCACCCTTTCTTGAAGGGCTTACATAGGCTGAAGTACCTTTATAGCCAACCTTTGATATCCTGGAGGAATAAAAGAATCAGTGCGTTAAAATCCTAATCATTCAAGCTATCAAGGATATCCCAATATACAATAAAGCTATAAGGGATTTATGTATCAAGAAACCAAGGAAAAAGAAACGAAATCCTCCAGATATTAAAATAATTGGTCAATTGTCAGAAATTATGCTTGAATCCAAAGTATGGAGATTTTGGTACCCCTATTGTTCAAGTACAAATAGGGAAGAAATTCATGGCTACTCCATTCAAAATACTATTGTAGATTTTGGAGTAGCCATTAATTTGATGATTGATAAAATTATGAGGAGCTTAAATCTTCAAAATCTCATGAGACAAACCCTAACTTTGTTACAATTGGTTGATAGGTCCACAGTCAAACCTAACGGTATTTTATAAGATATTATCATCACTATGGATTCATGGGAGAACCTTCTTGATATATTTGTTTTACACACCAAAACGAATATAGGAGGCTATCCATTAATTCTAGGACGACCTTGGTTAGCAACTGTAGATGCTTACATAAAATGCTGCTAAGGAAATATGACAATCTATCAAAGAGAATTGGTAAAAGAATTAAAGTTATATCCTCCCTGCAAAAATCATTGAAGAAATTGAAGAACCATTGTGGATTCCTGAAGATGACGAGAATGATTATTTTGATGAATAATCCACGCCAATCCCTATTGTAGACCAAGCATTAATTTTGAAAGAACCAATAGAGGATCGTCTGCTTTCTAATTATGTGGAGAATAATTTTTTTTTTTTTTTTTTGAACTTTTACAATCAAAGAATTTTGTAGACAAGATGAAGAAGAAACTCAAGTAAATCCTAATCATTATTCAAGTTCATTTCAAAACTTATCTATTGATCATCTTGAATTTTTTACAGGAGGAGTTGAACATCAATATCCAGAAGAATACTAAAGAATCTCCAAATTCTAGAGTAAAGGAATTTCTCTAGGGAAGACACTAAACATGAATAGTCAACTACAACCACTCCAGGAGCAACAACTTCAGGAATCACTGCAGGAACAATCAACAACATTTGCGTGGGATTACGAAGACATGATAAAGATTGATCCATCAGTTTGTATGCATCATATTTATATTCTTGATGGAGTTCTTCTTGTCAGACAACCCCAATGTCAAATGAATCTAGTTCTTAAGGATATTGTGAAAGAAGAATTGCAAAAAATTTTAACAAGAAGATTCATCTACTCTATCTTTGATAGTGAGTGGGTTTTCCACTTGTCATGGTTCCAAAATAAGGGGGTAAATGGAGAGTTTGTGTGGATTAAAGAGAACTCAATAAAGCTACCGAAAAAGATCACTTTCTGTTGCCATTTATTGAGCAAGTGTTCGAATCTTTGGTATGGAAAAAAATATTTTTCTTTTTTCGGATGGTTTTAGCCAGTACAATCAAATACAAATTGCTCTTGGGGATCAAGATAAAACCACGTTTACTTGTCCTTGAGGAACCTTTAGCTACATAGTTTTACCATTCAGAGTATGGAATGCACTCGCAATTTTCTGAAGGGTTGTTTTGAGTATATTTTCTAACCTTATCACGAAAATTGCTAAAGTTTTCATGCTTTGGGGAATGAATTTGAAGAAGGCTCGGCCAAATTAGAAAAGGTGCTACAGAAATGTATAGAAAAACATCTCTCACTAAGTAATGGAAAGTATTTCTCGATGATGTATAAGGAATTGTTTTGGGACATCATGTTTCAGCACAAGGAATTAAGGTGGACCTAGCAAAAGTAGTGGTCATGAAAAATCTGCCTGTTCCTACAAAGCAAAGAGATGGGAGGATTTTTTTGCGCTATGTTGGCTATTATTGAAGGTTTATAGAGAATTTAAGCAAAATAGCTCCACCATTCTTTGTACTAAAGATGTTGAATTTATATGGACAACAACTTGTCAACAAGCTTTCCAAATTTTGGAAGAAAATTAACTACTGCTTCTGTTTTGTAGGGATCAGATTGAAATGTATCATTTCATATATATTTTGATGCTTCTAATAAAAGTTTGGGTGTTGCATTAGGACAGAAAGAAGATGCAACAATACATACAATTTATTATATCAACAAAAATCTTGCACATGCAGAGTTGAATTATATTGCATTGAGAAGGAATTCTTAGCGCTAGTGTATGCCATTAACAAATTTTGACATTACATTACTGAATATCCTACTTTTGTACATACAGATAATTCAACCATTAAATATTTAATGAATAAATCAATTATTAATGGTAGGTTAATTCGTTGGCTTTTACTTCAAGAATTTGATATTACTATACTTGAGAAACCTGGTTGGAGAATGTGGTCGCATATTTCATATCAAGGATTACTAGCAATAAAACAAATGAACCATTAGACGATTCGTTCCCAGATGAACATCTATTTGCAGTTTCAATAATGACAATATGGTTTGCAAATATTGCGAACCATTTGGTGGCCCACAAGTTGCCGCAACATTTTTCATCGAGGGAAAATAATGCTTTAATAATGTACCATATACATGGATGAAAGGATATTTGTTCAAGTTGGGACTAGATCAAATTCTTAGAAGATGTATCAGAGAGGATGAAGTACATGAAATTCTAAAGGCTTGTTATGATGAGCCATCTGGTCAACATTTTGCAGCCATCAAAATTGCTAAGGAAGTACTCTCCACAAAGTATTATTTGCCAACATTGCATAAGGATGCAAAGGAATATGTGAGGCATTGTGATGCATGCCAAAGAATGGACGAACCCACTAAATCAAAGGAAATGCCTATGCAATCACTATTCCCCTAAGTCACCTTTTCATTTAATTCACAAAAATTCACTTTATGACTTTATGTCTCATAAAGAAACCTTAACTTTATATGTCAAAGTTTTGTCAAGGGGTCATGCTAGACACTTTTTCCTAGGCAAGACACCATGCCTTAGGAAAAACTTGCCGTTGCTACACTTTTCTAACACTCCTTACCGAGGAAAGTGTTCCTCACTACTCCCATCTTGGCAAGGGCTTTGTGAAAATGCCAGCTACCTACTCATTGGTAGATATATGCTGCTCAAGTTGCGCTACCCCTTTCTGAACATAGTCACAAATAAAGTGGTATCTAAACCTTACGTGTTTTAACTTGTCATGAAAAACTGGATTCTCTGTGAGTTTTATGAAACTGTAATTATCGCAGTAAATCATTGTAGGCCTTAACTGCTGACCAAATAAGCCCACCAATAACTTGCGAAGCCAAATGGACATACAACTGGCATGACTAGCTGCGATGTACTCTGCCTCATCAAAACTCAATGCTATTGACCATTGCTTTTGGCTAGACCATGACACACCTTTTGAACCCAACTCGAAGCAACACTTGAAGTGTTTTTCCTATCATCCACACATTTTGCCCTATCTGAGTCTGTAATATGTATAGCTAGTCAAC
>APFE030837853.1:1461-24366 GCA_000404065.3 Pinus taeda | reverse complement strand
CCGGGTTGTTTATGCTTTGAGGCAAGTTCACTATGTGTGAAGATCAGATATAATCAAACCTTGAAAGATAATTTATTCAAAAGCAATACATCCTACAACTCTAATTCGACTTGTTTATAGTAGAGGAAAAATATTGAGATGGTTCTTGACTCAAGAAGTCCACCTTCGCCTCAACTATCACTTAATGAATCATAGATTAAAACCAAGAACTTGAGATGGATAAATTGTTAATGAAAGAATCTCTTAACTTAAGAGACACATAAAGTATTTCATCATAAGTTATTCATCTCAATACTCAAAATCATAATAAAAACCACTTGCATGCAAATCAAAGAAACTAGTTGTAATTCATCATTTTAGCAGAAGAGATGCTCAACTTGAACACTTGTGTTTCTTCAACTCAATAAAGTGATGAATAAGCTAATAACTAAAGCAATCAATTACCATTCATGAACCATAAATCAATCTAAAATAAAGCTTTGAAAAACCAGTTCTACACTAAACAGATTACAAGAAATAAAACTAGTTAACAAGGAAGTGTACTTAGCTTGGAATGGGGGCCCTCCACCCTTCCCTTGCACACTTGAGAAGTGATATCAGAAGCTCAAATCAATTACACTTCCATAGCATTGAGCAGAAAAATAATAATAGCACAAGTCTTCAAATTAATTCCTCAATCCAAAAGTATCACAACATAAAAGTATAATAAGTCAATACATGAGCCATCAAAGTTGTGGCTCTTAAATAAGGAGTCTCATGAAACAAACTAATCTACATTCACTCTAAAAAACCCATCTACTCTAATCCATCTATCCAAGTCGAATTCACTACCCTCATCCCAAGAAATATGACCAATCCCATGGAATCTCAAAACTGCCCTATTTAGATGGGATTTCTGGATGACTAGTCATGATTGACTAGCTCCAAGTGGGCCTAATAAAGCTTGTTCTGTTGGAACCAAGAATAGGTGGCTTAGTCCTAGTTCCCAAGCTTTCCATTCATGTATTCAGTTCGTGCCCAAGTGTCCTGCAACCAAATCAACCATAGAGTGATTACGGGAATTTCTGAAATTGCCAATTTTGCACTTAAAATCAAACTTTTATAAAAACTTTAGAAATTGACAAATTAAAGATAAATACCTGAATGGATATCAAATATACATCAAAATGGAATGAATGAAGTGAAAATGGATGATAAATAAATGGTTAAGTAAGTTTCTTAGAGCAAAATAAGACCAAAACTAAGGCCCAACAATTACATTGAACAGAATTAGGAAAAATAGTCCACTTGATAGACATTTTTATGTTTCATGTATTGTGACCAAAATTAGGCATGTCATCCTTGTGTTAAGTACATTGACCATAATTAGGAAAATGGTAGGACAAAGTATAGTCATTCTCCCTATGTCAAGTATGGTGCCCAAAATTAGGGATAATGGTAATAGAATTTGAGTTGAGACTCCTAAAATCATGCTCAAATATCTTTCTAGAGAGAGTTTGTTATAATGATGTGTCTTTAATATACCATGTATATGAGTACCATGATTTTGAGGTATTGATTGTTTGATGATGTTGGTGATGATGATATTGGATTGTGGAAATGGATTATCCTTGTGTCGTGTGCTTTGGACGAAATTAGGGAGGTTATCTTTGTGTCAAGTACACTGATTGGAATTAAGGAGAATGGGTTGATATATTTGATAGCATTATGAATATACATTCTTCCTATGTCATGTACTCTTATCGGAATTAGGGATGTTAACCATGTATCAAGTACATTGACCATAATTAGGAAGAATGGTCCAATGGACATACATTCTCCCTGTGTCAATTAATGTAACCAGAATTAGGGAGAATTGTTTGGCAGAGGCTACTTGAAAGAGTGGGTGCCTTTTAGTGTTTTAGCCCAATAACTCTATAAGAGCGGGTGCCTTTCCAGCATCAGGCTCAATTACTCATTGAGTGAGCCCTTATAGCATCATGGCTTGGAATGAGGCCTATGGAGTGATGACATGGATGTCCTTTAGGGTTTGATCATGGTGATGGAAACCTTATGGTGTAATGACGTGGATGTCATGTAGGGTTTGACCATGGTGATGGAAACCCTGTGGTGTGAGGATGTGGATGTCCTCTAAGATTTGGACAACCTTGTGAAGTTGGAACGTGGATATTCCCTAAGGTTTGACCATGGTGATGGAAAAATTGTACTAGTCTATATACCATGAGGTTGAGGCGTTGACCAAATCATGGTGACTAGTTGTTGTACCATAGACTAGGAGTGCTAGCTTGGATGATGGTACCTAGTGCATATTGATGTTGTACCATAGGCTAGGTGTTCTAAACCATATGATGGTACCTAAAACATATTGATGATGGACCTTAGGTTAGGTGTACTAACCTAAATGATGGTACTTGGTACCATAAGTTAGGTGGGATAACCTAGATAATGGTATTGAGTGGATGATATGAGTGTTATAGGTCAATTGTGTTGACCTAGATGATTATGATGTTGATATTGTGAGTTGTGAAAGCTTATTCTTAAAGAAAAATTTCAACAAAAAGATTCATATAAGGAAGTCAAGTTGAATACCTCCCTAGCTAAGAGGGGTTGTTGATTTTTGGGTAGCTACGGGAGGTATTCATCAACTACATAAGTTAAAATCAAAAGGAATAAAAAATTAATTTAATCTAAATTTAATTTAAGTTAAAATTAAAAGAAAGAAAATATAATTTAATTTTAAATCTAATTTACAAAGAGACGTGTTTCTTTGGTACATCCTAATATCACTATAAAAATACACTCAATACAATCATAACACATTAATCACTCACATATTCTTCTCTCTCTCCCACACATGGAAGCAGATCTAAGGAATAGGCCAAAGTTTTCTAAGAAGTTTAAATTTTTGTGTGTAATCACTTAATGATGTTAATATATCATTAGTAATAATCACTAGATTGAAAAATTCATGCTTGTCTATTTAGCACTAGAAAATCAACACACAAGACTTGTTGGTTAAACAAGGAAGTGCAGATTTCAGGGGAAAATTTTAATAAATCCGTTTTGAAACCTCATCCAAGAATCCCCTATTTTGTTCTCTTAGAGTATTTTGTTTGTGAATCACCTAGACAACCATATTCTACACAAAACCCATGCTTTATATTTTCTTGATTCATGTTCATTGATTTTTAAATGACATGGAAAAATTACCTCTCTAATTGTCTACTACAGGTTTTCGTAGCTAGTCTGCTACAGGTTTTTGTAGCTACAACAAGTCTTTATAGCCATAGAAAATCTAGAAAACACCAAAAAAATTAGAAGCAAATTGTGAAAAGATAAAAACCATTCAAAGTAACCATCAAATCATGGAAATTAGTTGTATTAATGCTCATTTGTCCTATGAAGTTTTTATGAGATGAGAATGGAAAAATAAATGGTAATGAAGGTAATAATGAATGAGGAAGAAAGTGAAATTTATAAAATATTTGATAAAATGACCTTCGAAATCATGTCAAAGCAAGGGCTCAACAATATGCTAAAATGGATATATTTCTTCTTGGCGCCTACTTATCTAGACGTCATCCCAATTGTAGTGTCTACACCAAGAGGGTAAGAAACCATCTCATAATCCTTGTTCTTTATGTTGATGACCTTATCCTCATTGGAGTTTATCTTAGAATTTTAGCCACGTGAAATGAAATCTCATGAAGAAGTTTGAAATAAAAAGCTTAAGCTATTTGCATTATTTCCTTGGCCTCCGAGAATTGCAAACGAAGGAAGGAATTTCTCTCTCCCAATATAAGTAAGCATATCTCCTTTTAAGTTGATTTCACAAGGATTATTAGTTGATTCTCAATAGGTTTATTGAAGGTGTGGGTGTCAAACAATTCCTTATAATTTGTGTTGGATTTATTCTTAGAGTAGTACAAGTAATTGTGAAGGTAATGGTTGAAGGATGGTTAATTTTTTAGTACATAAATTATATTATTTAGTAATTATTATTATCATTACATGAGACAATTTTATGAAAGAGAAAATTATTTTAAATGCATTCCAATGCATAGGTGTCATCAAGATCATGAGTGAGTAGAGTAAAAAGAATGTTGTTTAAGTCGCATAATCGCACTGCACAAATTTTATTGTCTGTCAATCCTATATGCCTATTATAATCATGCTTTGATATCTATTACCAATGATAATATGCTCTTTGTTGATAAGACTCTTCCATATTTTTTGGTATTCCAAATAGTAGTCTTAGGCCCCAACCATGTTTGCAAATCATTTCCTTCAGTCTACCTTTTTTTCAAAAAATGTATGTTGGAGTTGCATATATTTATTTTTATGTTCATGAGATATAGTAATGTAAGTGTTTAAATAACATCATTGACTTGGTATACTTGTACTCATCCAAGTTAAAAGTGGGGCATGGAAGGAACTTGTTTTGTGAACAAATTATTATCAATTACAGGTATTACAATATGAACACTATATTATTTCACAAAAATACAGCACCATTAAACATTGTTTGCTACTCAACACAAAAAAATGTGATATGGGTAATAGTTTGTGTCAATGAACATGCATACTTGAGAAAAAAAAAAGGAGCAAGGAGAGGGTGGATGGATTCTCCATTGGGGGGGTCTCTCTGTGTGGAGTTATGGGAAGGAAAAGGAAGGACCCAAACCCAAATGATTAAGGTTTACAATCACGTTCATCATGGAAAATGAAACAAAATCTCATTAAATGCATTGGTTAAACCAACCCTAATCTTGCAAGCCAAAAAAGTGAGTATTGGAACTTCTTGAATGCCTACTACATATAAAGAGTATTTTACTCAAACTGTATAGCTACATCATATTTTCTCCTCTAACAAAAGCTAAAACAATTTGCAATCAATGTGTCCAATATACAATGTGGATACTCTTCAATTTTTGCATCCTAGATCGACATGAAATCAATGAATCAATAGTAATAATAATGCAAGTGAATGCTCATGTGAAATCGTAAGTGATGGTGAATCCCAACATTTAATGCGTTACTTAGTTTTAGATTATGCATTGACCAATGTCATTCATCTCAATATTATTTTATTTTTCATCTTTAACAATTTGAATTTTTCATCTCCATTCATGATTTTGCATAGAACCTTTGTAATTAATTTTTTCTTTGTATTTGGTGGAATCAATAATTAGTGCTAGCTCATACTCACGTGATAGGCTATAAATTTTGTCCATGCCACTATAATCTTCAGGTGTACCTACATGGTACACAAGGCTAGTCGAAGTTTGAACCAACAATGTCACAAGGAGTGTCTAGGGATGTTGATCAGGTGATCAATTTTTAGCTCAAAAATGAAGTGCCTAGAAAGTCTTGAAATTGGCTTCAAGTAGAAGTTCTCATCATTTTGAATCCAACGATGTTCGTTTCACCTCAATCTGACATCGTATGCTCCAGACATTAAGTTCTAATCGTTTTCTCAAACAGGGAAAATTTGAGCAAATCTGTTGACTGGGTTGACTATACTATTGAGTTAGTAGGGTGACTATGCAGGGTATGACTCAATGAATGGCTAACACTTGGCATCCTCGGGTATGATAGTTTCAGGCGCATTTCATTGGTTTTTATTTTGTTGCGGTGGACCAATGAAGTGGTGCCACGTGGCCCGGTCATGGGTTGCCACGTGGCACCCCAAAAGAGGCCAAAATTTTTGTATGGGTTGAACAAGCCTCTGGGGGTTTAAACACATGACCTCATTCCCACAACTCCATCACTCTAGTGTTGGACTATAATTTAGTGCTTGTTAACCTATGGGTACCAACCATATATAAATTTTAATACAATGCCTATCGGAGGATGGGGTTAGGCTACCAGCGCTGGCCCCCGGTCATGTTGTTGTCATATGCCCTTGGCACGGAGGTTTGGAGCTCATGGAAGAGGGGCTTGGGGCCTTAGCCTGACCCCCAAACACTGCTCCATCTATATGATCTAGCGCCAACGGAAAAGGGGTTAACGGGAAGCGCGTTTGGTAATAGCCTCGACCTGTGGGCACACGATCTACCAAATGACCATTGGTTCCACAGTGAAGGTGCTCAAGAATGGGGACCAGCCCTAAGTTCTTTGGACCCTGAGATGACCATGCGCTAGTGTTAATAGGGCCCGATGGGAAGGGCGGGTAGTTAAACCTAGCCCTTGGACTTGACGCAACCATAAGACCATGACCCCGACATTTAAGGGTTAGATTGGCGGGGACGAGGGCAGGCATTAAGGCCCAGCCCTCGGCCCCATGTGGCCTATATGACCATAATTTTCAAAGTTAAGGCGTCATTGGGAAATTTAATGAATTCAAGGAAGAATTGTAGGACCATTAGATAGATGGTGCAATTTGTATGATGATTATTAATAAAAATCATATGGGAGCTTGAGAGGCATATGTTTTGGATTCTTGGCCAAATTGAGCTAAGAAAGAGTCCACTAATGGGTTTTTGGATGTTCTGAATCTAATGGTGACCTATAATTTCTGATTTGAGCACAACTAAGGAGCCTTTTTTAGGTTTGAGACAAAATTTTTATGGATCAATCAGGATTTTGAAGCAGTTCTGGAAGGTGTTTAGGCATGGAGAAGAACTTGTAAAGGTATTCTCACCTTCAGAAGTCTACTCAATAGTTGTAACTTGCAACTTATTTCAATTGGAGTATGGAACATTTGTAGGAGATGCTTTGTGTTGTTGTTGTTTGTGAGAGTTCTTTGTAGGATAACATTACCTTGTAGGGGTAATAGCGACATGTTTCCATCAGCAAACATGTATGTACTTCATTTTTATACTAAATATATGAGTGGTTTAGCCATGTTGGCAGGCCTAGAGATGTAACCCAGGAGGGATGAAATCTGTCAAAAAATATTTTGTTATCTCTTCATTATGCATGCATGAGTTATGTGTTATTATGTTGCTTATGTTAAGTTACATGTGATGACTAATTCATGACTTGAAGAGACATTGGAAAAACTTGTATAGTTTCAAGGCCCTTTTTACCTTGCAAAGCATCAAAACGGTCCTATTATTGTTTTTATTCAATTTTGGAAAAGAGGAAGAAAACACCTACTCTAATTTCATATCAATTTGTTATCATATCCAAGTTGACCAAGTTGCAAGAATGGGCAGCAAAAGCAATCTCCAAGAGCTAGAGGAGTAGAATTTGGCTTTTCGTATGGAGAACATAGAGTTGAGAAGCATGCTAGAGATGGCTGAAGAGGAGAAGAGGCACATGTGACTTCAGTTGCATCATGTGTTTGAAGAACAAGTTGCTAAAAGTTATACTCCTGTACCAGGAAGAGAAACCTCAAAAATGAAGCCAATATGTGGTCATGGTGCAAATAGTGGTTTTGGACCATATGTTGAAGATGATGCATGTGCATTTTGAAAACATCTTCAAGAAGCACACCATATTCTAGTGGATAATATTGGGTGGTTAGAGTAATTTGCAATATCATTGTCGTTATCATCAAAAGCTGAAAAGATGAATGACAATATTAAGGAGGTAATTAGCATTTCAAGTACCATTCCTTCCGTTTATGTGCATAACACTTCTTTTGTAGCATTTGAGAAACATACCAAAGGCATAGGTATGAAGTTTCTTTCAAAGATGGGTTATGAAGGTGGAGGACTCGGCATAAATGGCCAAGGTATTACCAATCCAATCATGGTTGAGGAGAGATCGATGTATCAAGGATTAGGATATTGTCGAAGGGAGTTTGGAGAATGCTCCAAACGGCTTGAGGTCCATCAACCATCTGAGGATGAGATGTCACCACCTTGTGACAATGTTAATTCATCAACCAATCAAGATGAATTCTTGAAGGGACCTTGCATGGCATCATCCATTCCACTCTATCAGAGTTGTAGCCCAAGAGGAAGGTATAATTCTCATGGGTGTTTACTAATGCATGGTAATTTTGAATACTTGTGGAATAAGTACCCTTGTACTTTTTTTATGCATTTTACCATTACGTGGTTGTATGTGAAAAATGTATGATAATGGTTAAAAGAATGAATCAAATTCTAGGCATCAAGCATAATCACTCTCCTTCGCATGAGAGAATTTCTATGTTGACAAACAAGAGAAAGTTCTTATGTGGTCATTGCAAGATGCATGGACATGACACTAAATGATGTTGGAAGTTACATCCAGAGCTTCATTCAAAGAAAGGAAAAGAGATTGTTCAACATAATGCAAGGGAAACAAGAGGTGGCAAAGAGGATTCACAAAAATCCTAAGCAACCTTCAAGGAAAATACGATGCAAGAAGAGAACCCATAAGCCTAGGAGAGGTAAAGTTTGGGTAGACTTATTGTAAAGTTGCTTTGTAAAATTTGTAATTACTTGTTGTTGTTTATGTGTTTAGGTATTTTTTGTAAAGTGAACAATCATTTTCACTATGTTCAACAAGTAGATGTTTTTCATTGATGTGTGTATTGGTTTGTTACAGTCCACATGTTCAAAGACTTTTGTGAATGCAACAAATTGTCATTCAAAGTTGTCTACAAGTTTGTCATGTATTCGTTGATACAAGTATCGGATATGAAACTTATGTGAATAGAATCTTTGCTTTCAAGATTGTACATGATCACTATGTTTTTTAGGCAAGGCCAATTATATCATTGAAAATTTTGTAGCAGTGTACTTTTGATGTACAAGCTCGACTTGAAGACATTAAAGCAATTTTATGTCGTTTCTGAATTCCAAGATGGAATCAAGTTTGTCTTCAATAATTTAACTTCAAGATGAAGTGTTTTTGAGCCGTGTAAAGATGAGATTAAAGAGACTGTTCAGATTCCACTCATTAGTATTTTGTTCCTACATCAGCAATAAGAATGTTGACTCAATTCTTAACAGAACAATAGGTCTTCACGAAGAAGATAGGTGAGGTGCCCTTATTGGGACTTGAAGGGCACCAATAAAAAATTATGCATTTTGGATTGAGTTTTTGGGTGTTTTTGAGTTTCAACCACTTTATATTGATAAGGGAAGTAAACTTTTGGAGTCCAAAAGTTCCTAGCATGGAGGTGTGATCAGGTGATCAATTTTTAGCTCAAAAATGTAAGTGCACAGAAAGTTTTGAAACCAGTGTCAAGTTGAATTTATCTTCATTCTCAACCCAACGATATTCGTTTCACCTCAATATGACACTATATGCTCCAAATATTTCATTCTGATTATTTTCCCAAACAAGTAAAATTTGAGCAAGTCTTTTGACTGGGTTGATAGTACTATTGATTCAGCTAGGTGATTGTGCAAGGTACGACCCAATGACAGGCTCACATTTGGAATCCTTCCCTTCGCTGGTTTTAGTTGCATTTGATTGGTTTGTACTATGTTGTGGTGGACCACTGAAGTGGTGCCACCTGGCCCAGTCATGGGCTGCCACGTGGCACCCCAACGGAGGCCAATTTTTTTGTATGGGCATAATGGGCCTCCTGAGGTTCGAACACAGGACCTCATGCCCACAACTCTAGCTATCCCCCATTGGACTATACATTGGTGCTTATTAACATATGGGTATAACCCATATATAAAGTTCAATACAACACCTAAAGGAGGATGGGGTCAGAATGCCAGCCCCAGCCCCTGGTATTGTTGTTGTCATATGCCCTTGGAACCAAGGTTTGGAGCTCGCTAAAGAGGGGCTCGGGACCTTAGCCCTACCCCTGGTCACCGCTCCATCTATATGACCTAGTGCCAACAGAAAAGGGGTTGATGGGAAGGGTGCTTAGTAATAGCCCTGGCCCATGGGAACATGCTTCACCAAATGAGCAACGGTTCCATATGTAAGGTTCTAAGCAGAGGTGCTGAAGAATGGGGACCAGCTAGAGGTCCTTTGGACCCTGACATGACCACGCACCAGTGTTAATAAGGCCCAACAGGAAGGGTAGGTAGTTGATCCCAGCTCTTGGACTCGTCGCACCCATAATACCATGACCCCGACATTTAAGGGCTAGATCGGTCAGGGCAGGCATTAAGGCCCAACCCTTGGCCACATTTGGTATATATGACCGCAATTTTCAGAGTTAAGGGCTCATTTGGAAATTTAATGATCCTACAAAATGCACCAGCAGAGGGTGAATTTTTCTCTTGGTTAGCAAAATTCGAGGCAGAATTGTAGGACCATTAAACATATGGTCTCATTTGTAGAATGATTAACAGTAAAACTCATATGGGAGCTTGCAAGCCATATATTTCAGAGTTTTTGGCCAAATTGAGCTCAGAAAGAGCCCAATTAGGGGTTTTTGGATGTTTTGAATTCAATGGTGACCTTTAATTTCTTATTTGAGCACATATAAGGAGTATTTTGCATGTTTTAGACAAAAGGTGTATGGATCAATCAAGATTTGGAAGCAGTTCTTGAAGGTGTTTGGGCATGGAGAAGGCCTTGTAGGGGTATTCTCACCTTCAGAAGTCTACTTCAGCAGTTGTAATTTGCTGGGTCCAACTCAGGTTCAATTTTCTCATTATGTTATGTTGAGGGAAGTTTTGTTTATATGCTTCAATGTGGAATTGAAGTACTCACATGCTCATTTTAGCTCATTTCAGTTGGAGTATGACATCTTTGTAGGAGAGTTATTTGCAGGAGAACATTACCTTGTAGGGGTAATAGCCACATGTTTCCATCAACAGCGATTATGTACTTCATTTTTCTACTAAATATATGAGTGGTATAGCAATGTTCGCAGGGAAAGAGATGTAGCCCAGGAGGTGTGAATTTCGTTAACAAAACTTTTGTTATCTCTTCATTATGTTTGCATGAGTTATGTGCCATTATGTTGCTTATGTTAAGTTACATGTGAAGACTAATTCATGACTTGAAGAGACATTGGAAAAACTTGTTTTGTTTCAAGGACCTTTTTACCTTGAAAAGCATCAACATGGCCTATTTTTGTTTTTATTTTATTTTGGAAAAGAGGAAGAAAACACCTACTCCAATTTCAGATCAATTTGGTATCAAACCCAAGTTGACCAATTTGCTAGAATGGGCAGAAAAAAGAGTCTCCAAGAGCTAGATAAGTAGAATTTGGCTCTTCGTATGGAGAACATAGAGTTGAGAAGGGTTCTAGAGATAGATGAAGAGGAAAAGGGGCACATGCAATTTCAGTTGCAGCATGTGTTTGAAGAACAAGTTGCTAAAATTTCTACTCCTGTACCAGGAAGAGAAACCTCCAGAATGAAGCCAATATGTGGTCATGGTTCAAATAGTGGTTTTGTACCATATGTGGAAGATGATGCATGTGCATTTTGAAAACATCTTCAAGAAGCACACCATATGCCAGTGGATAAGAGTGGGTGGCTAGAGTCATCTGCAATATGATTCATTGTCGTCATCATCAGAAGCTGAAAAGATGAATGACAAGTTTAAGGAGGTAATTAGCATTTCAAGCACCAATCCTTTCGTTTATGTGCATAAATCTTCTTTTGTAGCATTTGAGCAACATAACAAAGGCATAGGTATGAAGTTGCTTTCCAAGATGAGTTATGAAGGTGGAGGCCTCGACATAAATAGCCAAGGTATTACCAATGAAATTATGGTTGAGGAGGGACAGAAGCATCATGGATTGGGATATGGTCGAAGGGAGTTTGGATAATGCTCCAAACGGCTTGAGGTACATCAACCATCTGAGGATGAGATGTCACCACCTTGTGACAATGTTCATTCATCTCCCAAGAAATATGAATGCTTGAAGGGATCTTGCATGGCATCATCCATTCCACTCTATCAAAGTTGCAGCCCTAGAGACAGGTATAATTCTCATGGGTGTTTACCAATGCATGGTAATTTTGAATACTTATGGAATAAGTACCCTTGTATTTTTTTTGATGAATTTGACCATTGCGTGGTTGTATGTGAGTAGCGTATGATAATGGTAAAATAATAAATCAAATTCTAGGTATCAAGCATAATGACTTTCCCTCGCATGAGAGAAATTCTATGTCAAAAAACAAGAGAAAGTTCTTTTGTACTCATTGGAAGATGCATGGGCATGACACTAAACGATGTTGGAAGTTACATCTAGAGCTTCGTTTAAAGAAAGGAAAAGAGATTGTGAAACATAATGCAAGGGAAAAAAGAGGTGGCAAAGAGAACTCGTAAAAATCCTAAGCAACCTTCAAGGCAAAGATGATGCAAGAAGAGAAACCATAAGCTTAGGCGAGGCAAATTTTGGGTAGAGTTATTGTAAATTTGCTTTACAAATTTTGTAATTACTTTTTGTTTTTTACTTGTTTAGTTATTTTTGTAAAGTGAACAATCACTATCACTATGTTAAACAAGTAGATGTTTTTCATTGATGTATGTATTGACTTTTTATAGTCCACATGTTCAAGGATTTTTGTGAAAGTACAAGATTGTCGTTCAAGGTTGTCTACAAGTTTGTCACGTATTAATTGATACAAGTATTTGATATGAAAATTGTGTGAATAGAATATTTGTTTTCAAGATTGTATAAGATGACTATGTTTTGTAGGCAAGGCCAATTATATCATGGAAAATTTTGCAGCAGTGTACTTTTGATGTACAAGCGTAGCTTGAAGACGTTAAATCAATTTTATGTTGTTTCTGACTTCCAAGATGGAATCAAGTTTGTCTTCAACAGTTTAACTTCAATATGAAGTGTTTTTGAGCCGTGTAAAGATGAAGTTAAAGAGAATGTTCACATTCCACTCATCAGGATTTTGTTCCTGCATCAACAATAGGAATGTTGGCTCAATTCTTAATAAGACAATAGGTCTTCATGAAGAAGATAGGTGAAGTGCCTTGATTGGGGCTTGAAGGGCACCAATTGAAAAGTATGTATTTTGGATTGAGTTTTTGGGTGTTTTTGAGTTCTATCCTCTTTATATTGACTAGGGTAGTAAACTTTTGGAGACCAAAAGTTCCTAGTGGGGAGTTGTGATCAGGCGATCAATTTTTAGCTCAAAAATGAAAGTGCCTAGAAATTCTTGAAATTAGCATCAAGTCGAAGTGCTCGTTGTTCTGAATCCAATGACATTTTTTTCACCTCAATATAACACTGTATGCTTCAGATATCATGTTCAGATCATTTTCCCAAACAGGTAAAATTTGAGTAGGTTTGTTGACTGGGTTGACCATATTGCTAAGTCAGTAGGGTGACTGTGCAGGGTACGACCCAATGACAAGCTAACACTTGGCATTCTCTGGTTCACTGGTTTAGGGTGCATTTGATTGATTTCTACAGTGTTGTGGTGGACCAATGAAGTTGTGCCACGTGGCCTAGTCATGGGCTACAACGTGGCACCTCAATAGAGGCCAAAAATTTTGTATGGGTTAAATGGGCCTTTGGGGTTCGAACACAGGACATCATGCCCACAATTCTAGTGCTCTATTGTTGGACTATAAGTTGGTGCTTATTAACGTATGTGTACCACCCATACATAAAGTTTAATACAATGCCTATCGAAGGATGGGGTTGAGTTTCCAACCTCGACCCCCAGTCATGATGTTGTCATATGCCCTTGGCGCAGAGGTTTGGAGCTCGCAAAAGAGAAGCTCGAGACCTTATCCCAACCTCGGGTCACCGCTCCATCTATATGACCATGCACCAACGAAAAAGGGGCTAACGGGAAGGGCGCTTTGTAAAAGCCCCAACCCATGGGCACATGCTCCACCAAATGACCATTGGTTCCATAGTTAAGGTGCTAAGCGGAGGCATTGAAGAATGGGTACCATCCCTAGGTCCTTTGGACCAAAACATGACCATGCGTCGGTGTTAATAGGGCTCGGCGGGAAGGGCAGGCAATTAATCCCAACCCTTGAACCGTGGCACCCATAAGACCATGACCCCAACATTTAAGGGCTAGACCGACAGGGGCGGGCGTTAAGGCCCAGTTGTTGGCCCCATGTGACCTATATGACCATACTTTTTGGAGTTAAGGGGTCATTGGGAAATTCAATTATCGTACAAAATGCACCAGCGAAGGGTGAATTTGTCACTTGGTTAGAGGAATTTGGGGCAGAATTGTAGGACCGTTAGACAAATGGTCTAATTTGTAGGATGATTAATAGTAAAAACTCATATGGGAGGTTGGGAGCCATATCTTTTGGATTTTTTGGAAAATTTGAGATCAGAAAGAGTCCACTTAGGGGTTTTTGGATGTTCTGAATCCAATGGTGACCTCTAATTTCTAATTTGAGCACATCTAAGGATATTTTTTGCAGGTTTGAGACAAAAGGTGTGTGTATCAATCATGATTTGGAAGCAGTTCTGGAAGGTATTTGGGTGTGGAGAAGGCCTTGTAGGGGTATTCCCACCGAAAGTCTACTTCAGCAGTTCTAACTTGCAGGGTTCATCTCAGGTTCACTTTTCTTATTATGTTATTTTGAGGGAAGTTTTATTTAGGTGCTTCAATGTGGAATTGAAGTGATCACATGCTTATTTTAGCTCATTTCAGTTGGAGTATGACATCTAGGAGATGCTTTGTGTTGTTGTTGTTTGTAAGAGTTCTTTGCAGGAGAAAATAATCTTGTAGGGGTAATAGCCACATTTTTCCATCATCAAACGTTTATGTACTTCATTTTTCTACTAAATATATGAGTGGTCTAGCCATGTTGGCAGGCCCGGAGATGTAGTCCACGAGGGGTGAACTCCGTCAACAAATATTTTGTTATCTCTTCATTATGCCTACATGAGTTATGTGTTATTATGTTGCTTATGTTAAGTTACATGTCAAGACTAATTCATGAATTGAAGAGACATCAAGACCCTTTTTACCTTGCAAAGCGTCAATATGGTCCTATTTTTGTTTTTATTTGATTTTGGAAAAGAGGAAGAAAACACCTGCTCTAATTTCAGATCAAGTGCCTTAGATTTTTTTTTGGTGGAATATGACAACAACCAAATTAAAAGTAAGGTTCCTATATTCCTTTTCCTATATTGTATCGTCATTGTTTAATATTTGGACACCTACTATTTTTATGTTATCATTTTGAAATTTTTATAATATAAAACAATGCAATGAGAACAATAAAAATCGAGTATTGTTGAAATAATGAGCTAACAACAAGAAGTAAAGAGTGTTATTTTCCCTTTTTAGAAGAAATGAATGGCTCCTTGGAACCAAGGTACAATAACTACTTTTGGACAATAAATAACACATGAATGTGAATAGTCGAGATACAAGTTTTCATGGATTTGAGACTTCTGCGATTTGCATTCTGTGTGGTTGCATCTTCCGGATTCATCGCATCTGTTGTTTTAGTGCATCGACGTTTCGAACCAGCCACTGTGGTTCATCATCAGGATGAGAATTATTGAAGAAGTCAGAGATGGGTGAAGGTGAATAAATAGGTGAAGAAGAGGGAGCGTGTAGGACCGACAAGTTCCAGATATGAGGAGGGTTTGTTAATTAAATTTAATTGGTTTAATGTATTAAGATATGTATAATTTGATTTATTATGTTATGATATATATTGATGTATACATATATATATATATATATATTTTGATATAAATATATGTTTAAGTTTTAATTTTAATGTATGTTTTAATATAATATATTAAGCTTTGATTTAATATATTGTGATAAATATAAATATTGATTTAATAAGTATTCAATGTATTAAGATATATATATATATATTATTTTAATGTGTTTATGATATATATGTATGTTTAATATATATAGAATTTTATTATTAAATTAATTGGAAATGGAGAAGGGTATATAGTTTGATTTAATATATTAAGATATATATATTATTTCTTTTTGTACTTATCTATATGTATGTTAATCTTTGTACCTATCTATATATAAGTTATTCATTTATGTACCTATCTAAATGTAAATTGATTGATTTAATATATTAAGGTATGTATATATTATTTTAATATGTTCATGATATATATGTATATTTTAATATATATAGAGTTTTATTATGGAATTAAATTAATAGGATGAGGTGAAGGGTATATTGTGTTATGAAGGTGAGGGAAATTGATCAGACGAAGAGATGAGAGGGAAGAAAGGAAACGGGGGACTAGGAAGTGGCAGAATCTTCTCTTATTGTGGGAATCCAGTTATCGCTTATCTTCCAACCGTCATCGCGATTTAGGTTGTCAGGGTGTTTTCTTATTTCAATTGCTTCTCTGAATTTCCTATGGTGGTAATGATCAATTTTGGCCATGACACTGGAGTCTTCGATGCAAATGTGGTGATTGGTTTTGCTTGAGTGCTCAGCTAAGGCTGAGGTTTTGGAGCGGTTATGGTTAATGTCCGCCGCATGTTCTTGAATCCTTGTTAATATCGATCGGCCGGTTTCACCAATGTATGACTTTCCGCATGAGCAAGGGACCAAGTAGACCCCTTTGTGGTGTTTAGGGTCAATAGGATCTTTCACCGATTTAAGGCATCTATTAATTGTTTTCAAAGGTTTGAACGTGGTTTTTATTTTCTTCTTTCTTAAGATGTGAGCAATTTTATCGGTGGTGCCTTGAATGTAAGGGAGGTGAACTGTACCAGCATAATCATCCTTCTGATGCTTGTTCATGGGATTTTCAACCTTCTTGAAAGCCTTGATCACTTGGTGTTTTTTGTATCCATTCTTCTTGAAGACCTCCAAGAGGTGGTTCTTTTCTTGTTCAAAATTATCTTTATCTGAGATACGAATTGCTCTTGTTGCTAAGGTGTTTAGTACTCCAAGTTTCTGGGTTGGATGATGGTGAGAATTAGCATGTAGGTAGTGTTCGGTGTGAGCTTTTTTGCGATAGACCTGGTGAGAAATAGTGCCATCTTGGTTCCTTTTGATGAGGATGTCAAGAAAGGGAAGACAACCATTTTCTTCCACTTCCATAGTGAACTTGATGGATTTTGACTGGTTGTTAAGGTGTTCAAGAAATTCGTTTAGTTTCTCTTTGCCATGAGGCCAAATGACATAAGTGTCGTCAACAAATCTTTTCCACAGTTTGGGTTTTAAGGGAGCAGACTCAATGGCCTTAGTTTCAAAATGTTCCATGAATAAATTGGCAATGATGGGAGATAGGGGTGATCCCATGGCCACACCACATGTTTGTTCATATATTTCATCTTTGAAGCTAAAAAAGGTGGATTGTAGACAGACTTCAACCAATTTGGCTGTGCTGGGGTCAGTGATTTTGTGTATAACTTCCATGGCTTCATTTATAGGAATGTTGGTGTAAAGGGCTTTTACATCAAAGCTTACTAAGATGTCGTCTTGGTCTAGTTTTATGGGTTTGATTTCATTAATGAAATGGTAGGAATCTTTGACAAAGGAGTTGGTATTTCCTACCAAGGGTTTAAGCTTTTTAGCGAGATGTTTTGCCAGGTGGTAAGTGGGACCACCAATGGTGTTGACAATGGGTCTGATGGGTATACCTTCTTTGTGGATTTTAGGGGCCCCATAAATTCTAGGGGTGTAGGGGTTGGCTTCAATAAGATTCTTCATGTTGAGCTCATTGCTTGCCTTCACCAAGTTATTGACATTCCTGGAGATCTTTTTTATGGGATTTTTCTTCAATTTTGTGTAGCAACCGCTGTTGTTTAAATGGTCAAGCATTTTCTCATTGTAGTCTTCAGCGTTCATTATAACCGTCGCACCCCCTTTGTCTGCCTTTAGGACCACAATGTCTGGGTTTTGGTTTAGTGTTTTGAGAGCCAGGTATTCCTGTTTTGATATATTGCTTCTCGGAGGCTTGGCTTTTCGGAGGACTATGGAACAATCTTGTCTGATGACTTCTTTAATGCTGTCAAGCATGTCTTTAATCGCAAAGTTACAAACTCGTTCGTCCCAAGTGTTTTGGGAATTGACCAACACCTAGTTTCACATTGAACCTCATGAGAATTAGTTCTTATCTTCGAAAGTTCATTTTATTCTTAGCAATGGTAGAGACGGAAAGATAATTATGGTTAGCAATATTGAGGTAGATTACCTCCTTATAATACCTTAGCTTCCTTTTTCCTTCTAACTCTTTATCATCCCACAACTTCTCCTTAAATTGAGAAGTAATAGTATTTTTAATATCATTTTTATTCTCCAAGATGATCTCCTCCTTTATCCCCTAATTGTTGAGCCAAGATTGGGTATCTTTATGCTAACCTTACTTGATCCGGAGGTGGGGGTTTCGGCTAGAATTAGAAGCAATTTTTGGGAACCTCTTGGCTTCCATGTTGTAAAGCTTCTTCTTATACATTAGAAACTTAAACATAGTCATGATTTCAATGGGGGAAATACTAGCTTCAATCAAGAGGATAGGGTAGGGAGTATTTCCTTTAATCTTGAGGTCGTAGGTTATAAATTTGTTTTGGATCGACTCAATTTTCCTCCATGTTTCTCTAGATATATTGACACCCCAAACCTCACATCCATATAATATGATAGGGAAATAATATCATATATTTAATAATAAACAATTAATATTGTTCTAATAAAATTTAAAGCCAAAACTATTTAATATTATTAATAAAAATAAAAATATTATATATTTATGATTATATAAATAGTAATGTTTATTAAAATTTAAATTCACTCAAATTTTAAAAATTTAATATAAGTAAAAAAACGTTTTCGAATATAAAATATAAATTTTGTAATTTTGCATGTAGTATTTATATTATATTAAGTTTTTAAAAATTTAATAATTTTCAAATGTAAAAATTAGTATGATCGTTAATTTTAAGAAGTGGAAAAAGATGTCATGTTGTCATATATAGTCTAAAAAACCCACAAATTAGCCCAAAAAATAATGGAAATTCCAGCAAGATTATGACAAACTTCGGCAGAAAATTTTGAAGATTTGGGTTACAGCTGTCAAAATTCAAGATTTTGGGTGCCCCAAGGGTTCTTGTTGGTGTTGAATCCATTTCCACCATAAAAAAATGCTCCAAAGACTTCAACATTTTGATTTTTTGAAAGAAAATAATTACCAGATTCTGGCAAGAAAACTGTCATCTGGGTGAATTTGTGGTCTCGTTAGACAACGCCTATATGAAATTCAATTACTCTTTAAAGCTTGCATGTGAGGCTTCTCTTCATTACAAAAAGAAAAGGATTTGCCCATCCAAATGACAACAATTCTAAGTATGATAATTACTCAAAACATTAAAGGAGTTTATCACGTTGAGTAACAGTCAACCAAATTGAGGTTGCACTAAGCCACCTCATCCAAAAGCTCAAAATCGCTATCCAAATTGACTACACACTACAAGTAAAAGACCCTCTATCAGACGTTTTTTCGGAAGCCCCTATAAAAATAGCCAAAAAAATCGTTTGTAGTGAAGGTGGGTGGGCGAATGTTTTAATATGCAAACAAATTGATGCTTTACTATACATATAAGCACTAGTGCCTAATAGAACATGGTGCACTGTGGCGGGTTTTATCTAAAAAAAAGAAAAACAAAAAACAACAACAACAGTGCACTAGATAAAAAAGAGCATCAGTGTGTATACTAATCGAAATCAATGGAAAAGGGTTAAATTTACAAAAATGCCAGTCGTAAAATTCATTTTGCCCAATCTGGTGCTAAAAAAGTAATCTAACGCCTTGGTGTGTGCACAATATAGCACATCGTGGAAGCGTTAATTAAAACAATGATGCACCACTTATACATAACACACATGTGCTTATACTACTCGATAGCACCAAATAAAGTTTAAATTTAAAAAATGTCGGTCCTAATATTATTTTCACAAAATCGGTGTTATATCCACTTGAAGCATCGGTATTGTTTTTATATTAAAACAGCTCGATCCATACTTAAAAAGAGCACCACTATAGGGTTTTTAATTTTAAAAAATAAAAATAAAAATGTGCATTATATTCCAATGAAGCATTGATGTTGTTCATGTATTAAAATGTCTTGGTTCGTCTTAGAACGAGCACCGCTAAGGGGTTTTTAATTTTTTTTAAATGCGGTGTTATATTCCCATTAAGTATCACTGTGATTCATGTATTAAAACGCCCACGCGCGTCTTAATAAGAGCACTGCTATAGAGTTTTTTTTTTTTTTTAAATGTGATGTTATCTTCCCATGAAGCATCGGTGTTGTTCATGTATTACAACGCCTCAGAGGTTCTTAGGAAGTGCACAACTAGGCAGTTTTTAATTTTTTAAAAATGTGGTCCTATTTTCCCACAAAGCACCGGTACAATTCATGTATTCAAACACTCTAGTTTGTCTTAACAAGAGCACTGTTATAGAGTTTAAAAAAGAAAAATCAGTGCTCTTGGAGATGGCACGCACCGGTATGATTAGAATAACGCACTGAAACAGGGTTTAAAAAATAAAAATAAAAATATGGGCTGTAAATTTCATTTTTACCATCTGCAATGTTGTAGAGCTCTAAAGTTTCAGTGCCACTCTTCATGCAAGCACCCTGTTGTCAGTGCTTATCTTTCTCACCATCCTTTCGTATCATGCTTTGTGTGTGGCTTTCCAATTTTCTCAAACGGTGGTGAAATTTGTTTTTCTCAACTACATGTCAATTATGCTTCCCCAACAACCAAATGTCCAGGTAATGTCTATGTTTCTCTTTAATTTAATTTTTTCGATGATTAGAATTGCAAAATAGGTCAAAAAATCCACAGTTTTGTTTTTCCTGCATGATGCATTCGACAATTTCTGCTTGCATCGTAGTTTAGTGCATGAACCTAATGCACCACAGTTTTTGTGGTGAATTTGGTAAATTACAACACAGTAGGAAAACCTATAAATTATACATTGGTTCGTACATTTTTAGGTTACACCCGGTGCATTAATATTTACCAAATGCACCACACACATAACATTAAAAAAATATAGCTTGATGCATTCGATAACCTAAACATTCTATATCAATGAGAACAAGTTATATATACACACCGGTGCGTAAGGTTGTCTAGACATATTGCCTTGAAAATGTATGTATACGAACCAAAAGTGGTGTGTCACACATATGTGTACATTGTTTCAGTGTTGTTGTGTTTGATAGCGCACTGGAGTTGGTGCATTATTGTTTTTTGTGCGCACCAGGGATTTTTATTTTCTTTTAAATTGAAAGATATGTTTCCATATTTATAAATATATTTTTCGTTTAATAAAAAAAATATATGTTTTATATATGAAAATGATGTATTTTATATGTCAATCATGTAGCAGAGACGTCAAAAGAGGGAGCAGGAATAGGAGCAGAAGCAAATGGCGAACCAATACGATGTGGTCTAACCATGGGATGCATGAGAAAGGGAGAGGGATTTATACCCTCACCCTATTAGTGCAGTGACTCAAACGCTCTTAAGGAATATAGGCCTCCTTAAGTACTATGAGGAGGCTACATCCCTGAAGGTGCACTCTAGCTTGTTGGCACAACTGATATGTCAGTGGAGTCTCTAGTTGTAGTCTTTCTATGATGACCCTGAGACGTGGTATAGAAATATATTTTATCACTAGCATATCTAGGAGAGGGGAGGATTCTCCCAAGTTCCCTTATGTCCCCCATGGGGTTGTGGCAGAGAATCGGCTTGTCTACTCTCAGAGATATGTTGGGCGTCATGTAATTCATCTAGTAAATTTTCAGATGCGTGGTGGACAACTATGGATTGCTTATTTTGTTGCACAGGAGGTTAGGTGCCTCTTATTGTTAGTAAACACCATTAAACACTATATTAGTGATTAAAAACACATTAGTTTCCCTCTTTTGTATTATGTTGATTATTTAATGCAGGCGACATGATGTATCAGATGGTCTACCATTTTTTTGAGGCAGTTTTGTAGGGCTTTAGATAGATGTTGTGTAATGATAAATGGGAGGATGAACATCCCTTTCACTTTAGATATTTTTTATTTATTTCTTGGGAGGTTTCCATATACAAGGCCTACATTTAACCGTGGCTTTCATAGGCAGATGACTAAGGTGCAGAAGCGCATGTGGGGCCAATGATGCCCAAGTGGGGCCTGCCAGAGTATCCTACCAGGATTTTCTCCCAGGCACTAGCGCTATTAGCGAGTGAGGATGACCACACATTTATCTTGGTGTCATGTCTATACATAGGGATGGATTGGAGATAGTGCCCATGTTATGAAACCAGCTCAAGAAAGGATAGAAAAGATAGATCAACGCCTTAGAATTCAACCTCTTCGAGGGGGCAACCTCCTTTACATTACATAAATGAACAATTCTTCGATGATTCAAACAACAAAACCTCCTTTCTATATATAGGAGTCTAAGGAGTCACAATATAACCTAGCCGACCTAACAATAATAATATAAACCACAAAAATAACAAATAAAGGGATTCTAGGGGCACAGTAATAACAATATGGGGAAAATAGGGGCACAACAATATTAATAAGGGTATAACTACAATAGTAATGGGTAATCATAGTATAAGGGACCAACATGCCTCTCCTTCAAAAAGGTTGTCCTCAATGCTTGAGTAGTTTTGAGAACTTCTGTATAAAATTCTCATCCTCCATGTGGAATCTTCAGTGGATAATTCCTCACCTTGAATAAGATACTCTGAAATTGATCGATTTCGTGCTGTCGAGTTCTGGTTCTGTGATGCTTCCGGTTCCAATATAATTTTTCCTTCCTCATCAAGTTCTGGCAATATTGTTTGAACTGGGAGCTTGTCACTTATAACCTTCGTTCAACATGAAACATGGAAAACTAGGTGCAATCTAGAAGCTGCAGGAAGCTCCAATTTGTATGCCATAGTACCAATCTTTTGCAACACCTTGTATGGACCATAATACTTTGGTGATAATTTATTATCCTTATTAGCTTGCTGGAGGGACATTTGCTTATATGGTTGTAGTTGTAGGAATACCCAATCACCTACATCAAAACTTCTTTCACTGCGATGTTGATCTACCTGTTGTTTCATTCTATTCTGTGCCAACACGAGGTT
>APFE030837852.1:0-13852 GCA_000404065.3 Pinus taeda | reverse complement strand
GTTTCACATTTTATCTTTTCTATAATTTTTTAATTTCATTCATTTAGAAACGTTTCAAACTTCTTTTCACTATTATTAATTTACATTACTCTTTTACTACATCTAATTCTTTTATAATGTTTCACATTTTATCTTTTCTATAATTTTTAATTTCATTCATTTAGAAATGTATCAAATTTCACTTTACTATTATCAATTTACATTACTTTTTTACTATATCTAATTCTTTACTAATGTTTCACATTTTATCTTTTCTATAGTTTTTTAATTTCATTCATTTAGAAATGTATCAAACTTCCTTTTAGTATGTGTGACATTTTTAATTTCATTCATTTAGAAATGTATCAAACTTCCTTTTAGTATGTGTGACATTTTAACTAGGTTATATCTTAATCACATTTTATCTTTTCTATAGTTTTTTAATTTCATTCATTTAGAAATGTATCAAACTTCCTTTTAGTATGTGTGACATTTTTAATTTCATTCATTTAGAAATGTATCTAACTTCCTTTTAGTATGTGTGACATTTTAACTAGGTTATATCTTAATCACAAAAAGAAATATAAAGTGTGTCAATTATATCAAAATTGGTTATTGCTCTATAGAATTTTCAAATAAATGCATTATATGATTATATAATATGCTTCGTTTTTGAAAATATATGATTATATAAACTTTGGTTGATAATTCATAATACTCAATCATTCTAACGACTATATTTTATCCACATTTATATTTAATATTTAATATTTGTTATATTATGTTTTACCTTATAAAGATTTTCATATTTTAATAATACATATCATTATGTCTTTTTACCAATCTAAACCTTTTAATTTAAGAGTTTACTTAGTATGTTTCACCTTACGTCATTTTTTCCTTAACTTTTTTCAATATTAAAATTTATTTATAGTTTTTAATTTCAATTAAATTAATTAGTTCATAATTATATTCATTTATATTTCTATTTATAATTTTCTTTCCATTTAATGTATATTTAACACTATGGGTGGGTTTCAAATAATTTTTCTTTAAATATTATTTATCTAAACTAATATCCAAGCTATATGAAGTTGATTGTTATCTTATAAATTAATTTATAGTTTTCTCATTATATTATTTATCTCATTACCTTTTATCATACATATCTACTTAAAATTTTTTAAAATTATTTATTTCAAACAATCTCTTTCTATATTATAAAATTTAATTGGTTAACTCTTATATTGTTACAAAATTTTGTTTGATTTATTAACTTCAAAATAATTTTAGTTTACAAATTTTAAATGATTTTCCAATTTCCAACTAAATTTAAAAATAAAATAGTCTCTTATTTCAATTTTACATAAAGTCTCTACATTAACAATTAAAATAAAATAAATAACTATTTTCTCAACCTTAACCATTAAAATAAAATAACTATTTCCCAACATTAATGATTAAAAATAAATCAAAATACAAAATCATAATAATTAAAGTAGAATATGAAAAATAAATCAAAATACAAAATCATAATAATTAAAGTAGAATATGAAATTATAAACATGTGTTATGTTTTAGTATGTGTATATTCCAAATAGTAATAATTAACACAATTATATAAAAAGAACGCTGGTAAATTTTGATAAACATCAATTAATACTAAGTATCAAAACACTTATCCCAACATACATTTCACAACATCTATCTCAACATACATTTCACATTGGCTAAATTAAATTATTAGTATTTTATAAAAATAATTAATATATATTAAACCTTTTGATATGCAATTTTGTAATTAAATAATTTAAAATAAATAAATTAAAAAATATAATTAATTTAGAGGTAAAACTTAACTATTGATTCAGGCATATTACTATAAATATTCTAACATATTTTATGGAGGTTAAGTCTTTATTCTCCACTTAATAATTACTAATAATTAAATTAAAATTATACTTTGTATATCACCATATTCTAAAAATTTGCTTTTTTGCCCTTTTGCCTTTAAAGTTGATGAAATTTCGGTCATATTAGGATCAAAAAGATTTAGAATAATCGATGAAGGAGCGCGCTGTTACGGATACCAAAAATCCCCCGATACTAAAAATCTAGCATGGTTTCATTTGGTGCAGCTTAGGGCCAGTGGGATCCCCGGTTGACTTTGACAGCTTAGATGCCCTTGAGTCGTGGCCTCTCAGTGATAGGATATGCATGATTTTTTTTTATTTTTATTTTTGATAAGTGGATTCACCCACTTATCAAAAAAAAAAAATCATAGAGAGATTTTTGAAATCCAATTAAAAGTTGTCAAAATTCATAATTTTAGATGCTCTAAAGATTTTTTGATGGTGCTGAATCTTTGTCACCTCAAAAACATGATTCAAACAACTGTATATTACAAAAAATTTATAATCTTTTTGCCTGAATTCAAGTCACTTTTTGACTCCACTTTCCTCCCCCCAACATTTCTTGCCTCCTAACTAAACTCTTTTATATTTTATAATTATATTAATTATAAAATTATATAATATTTAAATTTTACTCTAACAATTAAATTAAAATTTATTGAATACCGTCCAAAATAAACATTTCTATCAAAATAATTAAACGTAGAAGGTGTTAAAATTCCTTGTGCTTTTAAAGTTCCGTCCAAAATTCTTTCATGCTAACTTATAATATACCATGGGGATCGTGGAGTCTCTGTGTCATGCCCCCCATTGGGAGCGAAACCCATATATTATTGCGCGATCAAGGAAGGATGCGCCAGTAACGTAATAAATCGGAAAAATAGAAGCGTGTATGACTTGCCTCCAACTTCGCGCGGACGGACATTTTAATACTTCCAAGATCCGTCCGCTCTATTTGTCTCGTGTCCACACACGGTTGGAAGTTGCCTTTTAGGACCAGATGTGTGTGTACCCAATTTGTTTTTAAACCTGAATGTGTACTAATTTTCATTTATAATTATAACTACAATTATTTAAAATATAATAATATAAATTTTATCATTAAAATAAATATTTTTATATTGTTATCATATTTAAATATTATTTATATATATATATACACTTTAATATATATGGTTTTGATATATATTATGGTGTTTTATTTTTTATTAATCTATATAAATTTTTTATAATAATTATTAAAATTGTTTTTATTTAATAATAATATTACATTGAAAATATAGAAAAAACTATAATTTCATAAAATAAATAATAAAAATTAAATAAACTAAAATAAAAACAAAAAACAAAAAATTATAATTAATATAAATGATAAGTTATTAAATAGCCCATAATTAAAATTCTTACCAATCATTTTACAAAAAAATTTATAATAATAAATAATGAAAATTTGAATTTCCCCAATGTTGAAACATTTGATAAATACATTATATTTTGGTCAAAGACAATTAATGACCACTTCAATCCAAAATTTAATTTTATAAATTTTTTGGAATAATTAATTTTATATTTTTTAAAAAGTTTAGGTTGCTATTTTTTTGATTATTATATTTCTGTGTTTTTTAAATTTGAGTTTGATATATATATACCACGCAGTGAAAACCCAGGAAATACTTAATTCTGGATAAATTTATAAGACATTTAAATTGTAGAGAGTTACTTAAATTTATAATTCTCCTTAAATTCTCAACCATTTTGACCCAGAATATTTTGCTGATAAACCTCTCGAAAAAATGAACTAGTTCGCACAGACAAAAACAAAAACATTATAAATAGGAATTGTCTTTAATAAGAATTTTTAGATTTTCCAATCCCCGCAAAAAAATATAAAGTTTAAACTGGTATTTTAACCATATAAATGAACATTAAAAAAAACCACCAATTTTTTTTCAAAAAAATCTCATAAAAAACAACTCATTATAAATCAATCTCTCTTATGCTCAAGTTGTCGGAAGTTGACTTTTAATAGTTGATGAGCTAATCTGCTGCCGAGTCTATCGCCGGAGCAGGTAACAAGTGGTGTACACGAATTGCAAGGTATGCGCAAAAGCTTTTATATAACATTTGTTTGACTGGCACATTGGAATCGCTTCTCTCTCTTGATCAGAAATTGCAGAATGACGAAGAAGGCGGCGATCAGAAGAGGGGAAATTCAACATTCGAGCCATAAGCAGCACGCCCTGATCTTCGTGCATCTCCCATCTGAATACAGATGCGATGGCTGCCAAGAATCTGGTTATGGTTTCAGATACCGATGCGGTCCATGTGACTTCGACATCCATGAGTCCTGCGCTCAAGCTCCTAACGCCACTCTCCATTCCTGTCATCCCCAGCATCCTCTCGTGTTGAGGGACAAACCAGTTTCACCGCAACGCGTATGCGACGTCTGTGGAAGGGATGTTTTAGGATTTGTTTATGACTGCCGTGAATGTGACGTGGATGTTCATCCCTCCTGTGCACAGCTGCCGCAGACGCTGCGCCACGCTCTGCATCCACACCACACCCTTCAACTCTCCCATGGACCTGAAGCTCCCGCCCCTCCTGCACGCTCCTGTAACGTATGCGGAGAAGCCTGTAGTCCAGGGCACTGGAGCTATCGCTGCGAATTAGCCAGTGCGCCGTGCGATTTCAATTTACACATTCCATGCGCTAAACTAGTTGTTGATCCGTTTGAAGAGATGAGAATGCAGTCGATCTCGCCGCTTGAAGTCCCCCGCCACAACTCCGCCGCCGCAGTTGATTCATCCGCAGCGCCATCGTCAACGGGAGTGGCAGCGCAAGTGGGAAGCGTTATGCAAAGCGGACTTGAAGCTCAAGTGGAACTCATGAAAATTCAGAACAAAATGATGGTCGCGTCAGCAGTATTCGATGTGCAGCGTGCCTGCGCGTTAAGTCTGTACCGCCGCTACTAGTATCGCTCAATATCGCCAATAAAGTCTCAGCTCAGGAGATTTCGAACCTCTTCCTGCACACAGCTTCTGGGGCCTCTGTCTATTGGTAATAAAACCAGTGTAATCTCTGGTGCGACTTCTGCAAATTAAATTATCTTAGTTTTTTGTGTGATTTATCGATACAATCCACTTGCTTTTATGATTCCTGGGCTGTAAACAAAACAGCTGGATCTGAATAAGACTGCTATCAATAAAGATTCTGTTTGCCCCCTAGTCAGATATAATCTATTTGGACTTTAAATGTTTCTCTCTATCAGTAGTCTATTGACTGAGCTTTCTAGATGTGTTTCCTTCTGTGTTTGGGCTTCACATGTATTGTTAAAAATGTCAGCTGCTTTTCAGGGTTGGTGTTTGAATGTGTACAATCTTTGTTCACAATTGATTTTGGACAAATTAATTTTGATTATCAATTTCAAAGATATTTTAAAATTGGAAAAATAAGTATTTGAAAAACCAGTAAATTCGCTAAAAAAATAAATATCTTATAAACGCAATAGAAAAATCATCTTGAAAAATTAAATCACTATACTATTATATAAAGATCTATATTGATTTTCATCTAGTTTTTTAAAAAATGTTGAAAGTTTTTTGGTATATTTAAAAGTAAAATGACACTATATACTTTGATCTTTGCCACTATATTTTGATCTTTATCACTAATTTGTCTTATTTTCTAGTTTTATTTATATAGTTTGAAAATATGTTATTTTGATTTATATAGCTTGACAATATGTTATTTTGATTGAAAAAATGATTTTCAAATTGAATTTCCAATTTACAATTTTTAGTCCCTGCCCTTCGGGCTGGCAGGGACTATAGTAATCGGTTTTAACCGATAGCATTACTTCGACACAGAAATCCATAAACATATTTCAATTTAAACCAAAGTTTGCCAGTAAATTTTATTAAATTTTATATTTGCCGATACACGCATCCAATGGCAGGAAAGATCATCTTATTTGGCCTCATTACGAGGTATACGATCTCAAAAGTTAGGCAAATTTTCGGAAATCATTTGGCTAGTTGGTACAATTTCGCGTGAGTAAAGTAATGCTATCTTTACGATAGCATTAGTTCGTTAACATTTAATGTTAATTGGCTTAATTGGCTAACATTAAGGATCGCCTAGGTTACGTTTGAGGACAAATGTTATCCTTATATGTTGCCATTCAACAGATATGTGGTGTAGGTGTCAATCTCCTGTCCTCTCTTCATTCCGCTGAAGCATTTAAATCGCTCCATCTTTGTGCTCTGGCCTGAATGCCAAATTCATACTTTCCATCCTTTCACTGCTCTGCTTCTTTTCTGAGCGAAATTCATACTTTCCATCCTTTCACTGCTCTGCTTCTTTTCTGAACCAAATTTAGAGGTCTCTCCATAGTGAAGATGACGTTGCCGTTTCTTGGTTCTGGTCTTTTTGTTCTGAAACGAGTAGAAGACAATAGCGTCCCAAACTTGTCCGAACCCTTGCAGCTGAGCTCTGATTCTCAAACTTGTCCGAACCCTTGCAGCTGAGCTCTGATTCTCTCTATTTCATATCTGGTATGGTTTGTCACCCGAGTTAAATACCAATTGCAAGATCTGGATCTGTACTGGTTTCGGATTCCATCTGGGCTTTGATTCCCGCCGGCTCCTCTCCTCATTCTCTGATGAGGTACCTGCACAAATTACAGTTAAGGCAGGTTCTGCTGGAGACAAGGTATCCTAGGTACTCTGGCAAACTTATTTTTCTGATTCTCATTGCAGATTTAGACTCAAAACTTATTTTTCCGATTATGGCTGCAAATTTCTTGGCCTTATTTTTTATCTGATTATCGCTGCAAATTTATCCGCTTGCACTAGTCAAGATGTTATAAGTTATTATGAACTAATACTCTGTGCATGTGCAAATATGGCATCAACGAGTCATTCCCAGGTGCCTATTGACTCTATGCAAAAAGGAAGGTATCCGAGGTACTCTGGCAAATGCCATTAAATCTAGAAACAAGTAAGAAATAGGATTTAGACGTATGAAATAGGATTTAGACGTATGAAACTTACATGGTGAACGGCTCGTCTTTCCTTTTGCAGGGATCAGTGGTGCTCATTTTACTGCTGCACCTGCTGTTTCTCTTGTGGCCGCCCCCATGTTCCGCCTTGTCTCTGGCACTGCAATACGGCCGCCACGATTCTTAAGCCTCCCGGACAAGCTGTGTTCGCAACCCAACGAGTCTAATCAGTTTGAAAGTGGACGGTTTGATCACAAAATTGCTATTTTTTTTTATCCAGATTGATAGCGAAAAAGCTAAACTGCGCATTTTTTTATCAAGATTCATAGCAAAATAGACTAAACTCTTGATCAAAATTTATATCAAAGAGCTAGTTTGATTAAGAAAGGACTTCATTAAAATATATCGTATCATAATTATCTGGAAGAAAAAAACAGAGCTTCAGAGCTTAATTATCATGGCGGGATCGGGTACTCAGGGCAATGGGAGTGGGCGCGGGGACGGGGATGGGGAGTCTTTGTATTTATATAAATCCAAGCTTCCCGATATTGAAATCTCAAGCCATCTTCCTCTGCACGATTATTGCTTCGAGAAATTGGGGGAATTTGCAGAGAGGCCCTGCATTGTACAGGGATCTAATGGGAAAGTTTATTCCTATGGCGAAGTTGATTTGATTTCTCGCAGGGTCGGCTCTGGTTTGGCCAAGCTCGGCATCGGGCATGGAGATGTCGTTATGCTTTTGCTGCCCAATTGTCCAGAGTTCGCTTTCGTTTTCTTGGGTTCGTCTCGAATTGGCGCCAAGGAAAGTATTCACAAACAAGAAAAAGAATATCTGGTATTAATGCAAATCATGTGAATACCCGGCTCCAGATGCATAATAATTCGATGAAAGTTATGAAAAACATACCTGCCATCTCAAAATCATGCAAAATATAATCTATTGCCAATTCCAATGGCGTTGATGGAATGCTGAAGCATTCCATAAACAGTTAACCGCATTAGAGGCTGCGAATTTATGAAAAAATTATTAATTCTGAAATCAAGCTCTGAGTACTTACAATTCCTGAGATTTCAATTCTTCCAATGGCGAAACGAAATTAGCCACTGTTGAAGCAGCTTCAATGGCCAACGCACGATTAGCAGAATCCACTGCTAACTCATATGAAGGTGCTGCAACAGATTCAGGGATTCGAGCACCGCTGTCGTACACACACGTCGTTAAATTCATTAATCAAATGACTGCTTATAGAAATAGTGCATCACCAGAGCAGGAGATACAGGAAATTAATTACGCTGAATACCTGGGGTCATATATGTTGAATACCGCATTGCTATAATCAGAATAGCAGGTGCGGAGGCTGTGTTTGTTGGCAAGTCACCCACCCTGCACCACTCTCCACTGTAAGGCCAGCGAACTGATGCTTCATGAGCCGCCCACCGATTCGATCTGAGGCCTCCAAAATGAGGAGGTCTTTGATTCCATTGTCTGCCAGAACCTTTGCAGACATGATTCCTACAATCCAAGTTACAGATGACAACGATAAGCATGTAAAATTTAAGAGATGATCTGATTCCACGCACAGACAAACTAAACACATACTGCATAGCGGAGGCATTTTTTCCGAACATGAGTACCAGCAGCAGCACCCCAACCGGCAGAGCAAGGCAGCGCTACGTGGCAGTTAGCATACTATTTGGCCTCACCTAAACATTGCAGTGTGTCGTTTGGGCAGAGAGGGAGAGCGACGGAGACATGTGTCTACTTTTGAACCTAACTGCCTCTTCTTACCTACTAACCCAATGCACATAATATTATATTTTACATGTACCAATTAAAAAATAATATTATATTAAAAGATAATATTATATTTTCACTATTATTTTTCCCTATCATATTCTAATTACATTTCCTATTTAATCAAACGAGGACTTTTGGATCAGGTAGGTCAAAGTAGGGTAAATAAGTAAACACACAAAACCTTTTCTTAAATAAACTGTAATAACCTTTTGTAGTTTAGATGCCCCGGATGAGTTTATTTCACCTTGGAAGCACTCAATTAAACAAATTTCGCTCCGGAAAAATAATCAATTTGCCAGATTTCACCACGAAAACACTGAATTCTCTAAATTCTACCAATGAACCCAACGTCTTTCGCAAACAAGCCAATCAGACTCCATAACAGGCCTTTCTACTAGTCTTTTTAAATGAACCGATATCAATGGCAAATAGTTTAGGGTTAGCAACACGATCTTCGCTCCAGAAACCCTACCTACAATTTTGTCATTTCTTTACAATAATTTAATCTCCTTTCCGCAACATCAGAAATATTTAGCGAATTTCATAGTGGTTTTCTTGTTCCTTCGCCAAAATCTCCACTTTTCAGCGATATTTTCGCTACTTTGTTGTTTTTTCCCCGTATCTTCATTATTTGGAGATTTCACCGCTATATTTCTGTTTCTTTCCCAATATCTCCGCTATTCGCAGATATTTAACTACTCGATGTTTTCGTGTCAATATATCCAATATTCAGCATTCCTTCCAGCTCTGTGACAAAAGACTCCATTGTTTAAAGAAAAAACATACGCGGAGCCGCATCAATATTCTTCAACTCAATTTCATTTCGTGAACGATTTTTACATACCTGCAAAAGAGTAGGACTCTAGGGACGCCTCAATTTTCCTTTTCTGCCCCAGACCGTTCGATCAGGAACGCGCACTACAGAGATTTTAGACCTGTATCTTATGTGGAGATTTGTGACGGGCAATTTGAGGTTTCTTCGCTGTGCAGAAGACTCTGAAGTCGACAAATTACAAGTAATTTTTTATAGCTGTGCATCTTTAGGTCACCGAGCACGCGGCTGCACGCGGACGCCACGAGCACAACACCTGGGGCAGATTTAAACAGATTCGGCATGCTTGCTCTGCTAATGAGGTCGGCTGACTAAATCTGTCAATGGTTCTTCGACTAAATCTGTCAATGGTTCAGGGCTGGGGCAGGGACTAGCTGCCCCGCAGCCCTTCTGGTTTCATTCACATTTCAGCGTGCATAATTGAACTGGACACTCAAGATGGTCAGCTAAAATGATTGTGACACGTACTCTACACATGGTAGACATGTCATCCACGTCTCACGGTTACACCATGCACATGCATGATTAATTGTTTATGAATAAGTTTAAGATTAATAGCTTATGATATCATATACTTGAAGTTTTTTCTCAAGTTTTAGTTATATATATGAAAATTTTTCTTAGTTAAATAATTAAATATATTAACATAATAATTTAATATATTAAATAATTAAAATATATTAATATAGTAAATTCCTTATATATTTAGTTTGTAGTTATATCTTATAGTAACTTTTGTATATGTATTAGCAATAATTTTTAAATGGATTTTTATTGTTAATTTAGTTTTAAATATTAATTTTGAGCATTTGCATGGGAGAAAAAAAGTGCAGGAATGACTTATATTTTGATTTGGAAATTATTTTAGGATTTTAGATTTTGCTAATATTTTCATTTAAATTTGCTAATATATTGAGTTTAATATTATGATATATATTACTATTTTATTCGTTTATATTCTATATTATATTATATATATATATATTTATGTGATATGATTATTAGTTTATTGGGGTTTTTTGGGATATGTTTATTAGTGATGAAGTGTGATGTTAAGACACTCTTAAATGTTAAGTTACTGGCTCAATTCTCGCCTTATTCGAGTGTTATTTTTGGACATGACCATGATGTAGTCTCACCATTGTCGAACTTACAAAAAAAAATTATGATGATCCATATATATATATATATATATTAACTTCTATAAATTTTGGAAAAACTTCTAATTATTCTACAAACTCAGAGTCATATTTCAACATTTCTACCTTTTAAATACTTGCAAAACATAACTTTTTCATGTATATACACACATTTTCATTAATTAATTATTTAATTTTGATTTTATTGATTTTGTATGTGTATTATGTTTTTTTCTCTTTTTTAATTCTTCCTTTCAATTTCTCCCAGATTTGGGTGTATTTTTGACCACCGTGCCATGTCAGAGATTGTATGACAACCTTCAATCTAGCATTCAATATTGAACTTGAGTGGCCACTATGCACCACAAGGCTCATTCATTTTGGCTCACAGGTAGTTACTCAATGGTGTCCAGAACATTCCTTTCAGATATGGCATGAGATCTACCTTACATGCATTATCTTGCTCCTACTTTAGCTAATTTCACTGCTCCCTCATCCCCTCCATCATTCTCCCTTGCAGACTTCAAGTTCAGAAGAGGGGTAAACACATTCACACTTAAAACTACTAGGCTCCATATCACTATGCACACAAGAATGGTTCACGGAAGTGGCACAGTTAGACATGGTGGTAGTAGTGAGCGAGGGGGACTGCCCCTACCTCCTTGACATGACCAAGAGGAGGAGCTTTTCAACCAAAACATTTCGCTCCACATTCATTGTTTGGTTATAGAAATGGAAGTGAAAGAGTGAAGATGTTTGGACCATAGACATAGGGCAGTAACAAACCCATTAGCTCACTAGCTTTGAAACATGGAAGAAGCTAAAGAAAAAAAGTTGAGTGCAGAATGGTGAAAATCAACATCGATCTCAACAACACACATTAATTTTGATTTTGAGTAAGTGAAATTCTAATTTCATTCTATTTTCATAAAAATATTCAAGGCTTTGGATCATCTAAGGCTTTGGATCATCTAGCACGTTTAGGAATTCTAAGTTATCATAATTTAATTATTTTAATTTAATTAATTTTCACGAATCTAAAACAGAGGCAAAATCAAATTACCCTGGTTGAGAAAATTATATAAGTAACTATATACACATTTTTATGATAGAGTTTAAATCGAAAAATCTAATTTACCTAATCATCTTCAAGCATCATAATTTAACTGTTTATAAGTTTTCTCACAATTACGATACTCTCGAAATTATGTTTCCTATTAGCCGCAACTCCTCCCAATTGATAGCTTCGAAACTGACATTTCACATTTCTTTTGAGAATGCAATCTCCTGGATGGAGGGACATTCCCGATGTTTGATTTTCACAGAGGTTTATCTGGGGTTGGAAATTCATTTCTCGAAGATCTCACAACAATCCATTGACCATCGGGGTTTGTGTTCCAATTAGACATGTTAGCTACATCTTTAAATTTAGAAGTTGCTGCCAGTGCCATAACTCTATCCTTGGGAGAAGTCCTTTGGCCTTGCTCAACTGATTTATGCACTTTCGTATTGCATTCCCCTGTTCGACTAAGGATGCTGAGTGACAGAGTGGGAGTAGTCTTAGAAGAATTGGAATCCATACTTTATTCCTAAAATCCAAAATGACTAGTTGGGGATCCCGAACCAATAATGCCTTTCTCTGCTTCCTTGGCAGAGCAGTCCTCGTTCAGAAAAGGATGGGCCAGTAGCTCTGCACTGGTCCACCTTTTCATGTGATCTTTTGAAAAGCATTTTTCTAAGCATCTGAGGTGAAAGCCATGCAGGCAACTCAGGCAGGTTCTCCGTGCATCCAATCTGATACATTGCGGCTAGGGGACTGGAAACGTGGCTCCATGGAGGTCTGCTAGTGGCCATCTCCAGGACAGTGCAGGCGAGAGACCAAATACTAGAAGCAGGCTCCTGCTCCAATTGGTTCACCACCTATGGTGCCATCCATAAAGGGGTTCCTCTCAATTGCAGCGCCTCCTGGCCCTTCTCTTCATCATCAAACCTCTTGGCAGAGCCAAAGTCAGCAAGTTTCACACCATTGCCACTCACAAGAACATTCATCCCCTTAATATCACAGTGCACAATCCCCTGCCTGTGTAGGTAGTCGATTCCACGTAGGATGTCGCGCGTGTATGATCTGATCACTTCCTGCAGCTTCCCTCCAAACTTACTCAGCAAATCCACCAAGCTGCCACCTTGCATGTACGAACAAATTGTGTAACCTTGCACCGTTCTCAAAGCTGTAATTACGCCCCAGGAACCGAACATTGTATGGCGAATCGAGGACGTGCAAAATCTGGTACTCATTTTCCAAAGCCACACTAAAACTGGCAGCGGATTTGATTGCAACGAGTTGGCCATTAGAGCTGCTCTTCGCAACGGTGACTGTCGCAGAAGCTCCAGTCCCAAGACTGGCACCCCTCACCCAGCACTCATCTTTGGCTCTCCCGGCCATCTCTAGCTTGATTCCCATTCCCTCCCAATTCAACACGGAGAAGAATGTATCTTTGAATAGTGCAGACATGCTGGCTATTGATACTGGTGTTCAACGATCATAAACGCCCAATGGCAGCAGGGCGAGTGAGAAAAGCCAAAGTGACATGTTGGAATCGATTTCCTGAAAAGCGAACCAAATCCACTGACAATGCTTTGCTTTCAGCCTTTCTGAGCCGCCCAAGTAAGCCTCCGTCATTATGTGCTTTCTGCTTCCTTTCTTGACCGCCCAAGACACCTAGAGATTGCTTATCGGATGTTGGAGTATGTTCGCCAGGGACCCTGAGACGTTTAGTAGAGTAAAAAATACGCGATTGTTATGGGACGTTGATGACGTGTCTATTAGCAGGACGACACACATTTAATCGTGTTATTCCAGCAAAGCAGAGCAGAGGTCGTGGTTGTTTGAAAAGAACGGACGTGGGTGTAAAGAGTGGAATGTTTCATATATAATGTTGTTTCACAGTCTAGTCGAAAGAGATGTTGTTTCACATTTTAGTATGAAAGAGATGTTGCTTGTTAAATATAAAGAGACATTATGGCAATTGTAAATAAGTGTAAATATTTAAATATTCGTTCAATACCTATTTTAATGGTGATTTAAAATATCATACTATTTATAAAATGAAAAACCGTAAAACTTAATTAATTTAACTAATAAAGATGTACTTAAAAATAAAAATATTTCTAAATATAAAAATGTTATATGTA
>APFE030837840.1:266494-292242 GCA_000404065.3 Pinus taeda | reverse complement strand
ATATGATTACTGCACTTTGCCATACCTTGTTGACTTGACAACATATTAGTATTGCATGTATACATAAGTTTTTCTAATTGCAATTTTGCATGCATCTTATCTGTTGCTATTCAAAGCTAACACTATGGATTCAAGAACATTGCATATCAAATAGTGCTTTGTTTACAGGAGAACAACAAGTACGGGCATAATTCTATTCGTAGCATGACCACACTATTGCACTTCACAGTAGAGGCTCGCGAACGCGAACAATTCTTCAGACATGATGTGCTTCCCTGGATTCCACCTTTTGCATCACTTTCAGCACCCACTTTGCCTACATCAGCTTCAACAACTGTCAATACATATATGTCATTCCACATTTTTCTTTTGGAGGTAGAACTTGAGGTAAAATCGCATAGTTTTCTAATTTATTATGAATTTAGGAGAATTTAATGAAAATCCATTTTGAGCATTATTTGTCATCTTTCATTCCACATCTTTATCACTTCCGCTTTTTCAGCAGCATATCATTTTCGAGTGTGGGGGAGTGTTCCTTTTATTCATTTCTTTCTTATGACCACGTCATTCATATTATTTATCATCCATTCATATTCTTATTTACTCTCAACACCTCCCTTATTCCATGTTGTTTTACACCAAGCATAGAATTCAATAGCTAGTAGCAACCACCTCTATTTGTTTTCTAGCATCGCATGAGGGCATGCTAATTTTTTAGAGAGGGGGAGGAATTGCTATGCATGATGGATGTTTTCTACTTTCTTCCTTATTTAAGGCATACAATTTCATTTTTACACAGTGTAGAAATTGATGTCCACATATTTTTAAAACTATGAACTCAATCCTTGTAATTTTTGGAAAACACATACGTATCATTAATACAAATCCACACAATTTCAAGATAAATTGGTTCATAAAAATTTCGGAAATCATGCACTCTCACCTACAACCATTTTGTTTATATCTCATGATCCGCGCCTCAAAACAATCCGATTTTTGGATCATAGAAGCCTTCATATATTACAAATCTACTTGCAACATTTCAACAAAATCTGGTTTGTAGTTTTTTGACAAAATGGTTAATGAAGTTTGTTGTTATCTATATCATATTTTGTTGCAACTTCATATATACATACAATTGAATGTCAATGTAAAAATTGTTATGCCTTCAGCAAGATTACTAAAAGTGAATATTCATTAATTAAGGAAGGATTCATTTGTTCTATCCATTTCATGAGCTGAGATGAACTTATTTGCTTGGTTAACACATGGTTTCTGTCTTTGGGTTGCATAAGGACATGCAATATATTCAGTTTTCTTTGCATGAGGACATGCAACATATTGAGTGTGGGGGTATGAATTGCTATGCATGATGGATGTTTTCTACTTTCTTCCTTATTTAAGGCATACAATTTCATTTTTACACAGTGCAGAAATTGATGTCCACATATTTTTAAAACTATGAACTCAATCCTTGTAATTTTTGGAAAACACATACGTATCATTAATAGAAATCCACACATTTTCAAGATAAATTGGTTCATAAAAATTTCAGAAATCATGCACTCTCACCTACAACCATTTTGTTTATATCTCATGATCCGCGCATCAAAACAATCCGATTTTTGGATCATAGAAGCCTTCATATATTACAAATCTACTTGCAACATTTCAACAAAATTTGGTTTGTAGTTTTTTGACAAAATGGTTAATGAAATTTGATGTTATCTATATCATATTTTGTTGCAACTTCATATATACATACAATTGAATGTCAATATAAAAATTGTTATGCCTTCAACAAGATTACTAAAAGTGAATATTCATTAATTAAGGAAGGATTCATTTGTTCTATCCATTTCATGAGCTGAGATGAACATATTTGCTTCGTTAACACATGGTTTCTGTCTTTGGGTTGCATAAGGACATGCAATATATTCAGTTTTCGTTGCATGAGGACATGCAACATATTGAGTGTGGGGGTATGTTGGGTCGTTAATATGCCATTATTATTGTCACTTGTGAACGTTTATTCCACCCATTTCTACCATTCTTCATCATGTCATTTATTATATTTATTATATTATTATATAATCCATTTTATGATGATTTATGTCTATATTATTTATTTCTTTATTTCTAATAAATTGATGATTATGCATTATTTTACCAATGATAGTTCTAATAAGTTGGTTATAACATTATTCACCATTTTTAGCCTCCAAGGTAACTTCCAGATTGAAGATTTGATTTTTAAATCTGCCAACTCAGAAATTCGCTGGTTTAAGGAGTGACAGTTTTGCGGTTGCGATTCTGAGCAAATGAAGACGAATTTGAGAAATCTGGAACATGGGTTTTGTCCAGAATGGGCCCAACTAGTCTGATATAAAACCGTTTGCCCAAATTCGGCTTGTATAGAGAGAAACGTAGGGTTCTTTGAGCACGATTTTCTCAGATTTGTAGTTGCGGCCGTCCTCCAATTCTCAGCTGCAAACCCAAATTCGCCTTGCTCTTGTTGGAAGTTAGATGGAAATATATTTTCTTGTTAATCAACTAGTTAGAATCAATCCAAATTTGTAAAATAAATCATGCTGTACTTATCTTCATTGTAACTTCTCTCTGATCTCTCTATTTAAATGAAAATAAAGATCAGAGAGGGGATGGCTTCAAGATGGCTTCAAGACAGCTTCAGGAGGACTGCAAAATGACTTCAGAAAGGGGGGGATTCGAATGATGGAGAATGATGGTGGATTATCCATGATAGGATAGGGATTGTTGGATGCTGTGATTCTTAAGCATTCGCTGGTGTAATGATTCCACAGTTTGTTGATTAATACGTAATTTGGGCGTTGCTGTTCACTCTTTTCCTTCTAAAGTAACCCAGCAGCGTCCGCTGGTGGCTAAGGGCCCAGCCTCTAGTGGAGTACGCTGCTGCTGTTGTGTATCATATTTTTACAATTGCTGTTGTATCATTATACTGTGATTTCTGTGTGGATTGTTTATATAGTTTGGTAATCTGACGTATTTGTTATATGTTGTTCCATGCTCTGTTACGACTAATTCATTAATGGTTTCATTCAGGAAGTTTAAGTAAGTGACTCTATGTTGCGTAATGAATCTTTTCGGAGTTGATTACATGTTCACTATTTAAACCAACTGTTTCTGTTGCAGAGCCTTCATATTGAACATTGCCGTATTGGATTCATTTGAATTCTTATTTATGAGAATCCGGAAGTAATATTATTCTGTCTGGAACTTAGTCATATTCTCTTGAATCATCAGATTACAATAGTAAGTGTGTTGTGTATATATGATAAATGTTGTTCCATAATTCATTTGTAAATATCCTCTCGTAAAGTAAGGTTCATTGGAATTGCTTTTGCCGATTGTTATTTGATTGCAGAATGAGAGTTCAGTTCTAACTCGCGAGATTTAGTTCTTTGAATTGTTGTTTCATTTGTTGCTGTTCTATTTCCTTTTGCTACTTCATTTTACTTTCTGCCATTCCATTTACTTGCAATTGTTGCTTTGGTGTGAGAGAAGGTCTAAAGCTGTAGTGAGTCAGCAAGTCGCTGCTTAGCTCCCAGATCTTTAGTCCATGCTCTAATTTTCTTTCCATCAATTTCTAGAGAAATGAGTTATTGCTACTGTATCCTCAATTGATGGTTGTTTGAATGGATGATTTAGTTTAGAACATTTCAGTTTCTTGCTGTTTGAATTAGATTTCCTTTTCAAGCATTCATTTACTTTTGGGTTTTAAGCACTATACTGCAAAACATTACTCTTGAGTAAATAGCCGCCTCAGACTGAGTAGACTCTTGAAATAAAAAGTCGTCCCTGGGTTGATAATTAATGTGAAGGTAATTAGGGGTTTAAAAGACACCTTTTTATCACTCCACAGTGGGTGATTTTGGGGTCTAGAAGGGGGTTTAGCACTTGATCATGTTCACCACCAAGTCTCCATTGGAAGAAACTCTAATAACTCTAAAGAAAAGTCATGGTTTCAAAAAAAGAGGAAGGAAAGGGCACGGTTGACAATCAGTGGGGCCCTTGCAGCAATAAAAACATCATTTCTAAATGATTTTTCAGTAGTTTCTTTGAAATTCAAAAGTTTATTGATGTAGAACTAATTAAATAAGAAGCTACCTAGAGAAATAGCTAAAATGGCAGAAGTGGAATTTCAAAAAGGCTAGATAAATCCTTTGTTTCTACTCAGTTGATGTTAGATTTAGAGAGTGAGATCATAAATTGTTTAGGGAAGCTTTCCCTATATTGCTTCAAATTTAATCAGAGAGTAAGAAGCCTCTAACTCCCTTTAAGTTAATCACTTAATGGCTAAATAAAAAGGATTCCAAGGCTGTGATCATCAAGAATTGAAGACATTATGATAGTAATAGTGAGGACATAGACATGAAGCATTTCATAGAAAACATGAAAAGGTAAAAGGTGAAGTTGTAGATTGAGCTCAAAGCTTTGTTCAAAAATATTTAAAGCATGTCAAAAAATGAATTAAAAACCTTTGATAATAATAAAGTAGGGGTGTTTTTGAAAGATGAAATCAATCCTCTCAAAGCGCTGGAAGGGAAAGCAAACCACCTTTTGAAAGAGGAAAAATAAACTAAGCTAAAAAGGAGAAACATCTAGTTCTCTGAAAGTGACAAGAATACTAAACTTTTTCACAAGTATGCAAGTCATACAAGAAACATTAACATTATTTGGGAAAACAATAAGCCAGATACTTCTAGGGTTAATAAGACTTTTAAGGAAATAGCTGAAGTGAGAAAGAAACATTTTAAAAGTGTAATGGCAGCAAATATTTGTGATATCATGAAAAATATCAGGCTATTTCGCATCGTTATTAGTGATGAAATGAATATATACTTGGAGGTAGAGGCATCCGAAGAGGAGATAAAAGCAATTTTAAACTCCAAAAAACTAAAAATTGTATACCCAATGGATGGACAACTGAATTTTTGAAGAAGCATGTATTCTCCTTTATAATAGGATAATCTATGATGCTATGGGAATAATATATGAAAGAATACATACAATTAAAACTCACAAGATTCCTACTATATAAATTATGCTAGAACTTGCAAAGGCGTAAGGTAAAATGAGTTGGTTGTTTCTTAGACTGCCACTGATTCAACTGGGAACAAACTTGTAGATTGTAGAAAGGTTAATGGGATTCCTTACTTCAGGTCCTTTTATAGTTCTAATCAACGGGTCCCCCAAAATTTTCTTTAATGCATATTGAGGTTTGTGTCCAGGGTACTCTCTATCACCATTTCTTTCCTATTAGTGGTTGAAGGTGTATGCTGAACACATATGAAAGGAGAAGAGGGATAGTGAAAGGAGTAAAAATTTATGACTCTGAATATCCTCATCTATTGTTTGTTGATTATATCATCACATCTAGGCAAGAATCACTAAGGGAGTTAAAAGGTATAACACATATTTATTGCAAAACTACAAGTATGGCAATCACTATGAGGAATTCTACAAGTTTGTTCAATGTTTGGATGAGGAAAAAAAGCCTAAATCATGAATTTGTTTCCTATGAATTTTATGGAATTAGATCAAGGAGACATATACCTGGGATCTTAAAGCCCGCTTATTATATTTATTATGATTGAACTTGGTTGTACAACAAAATTGAAGATTGAATTTCATTATGGTGCAATTGATGATTCTCTAGGGTAGAAAGATTAGCGTTGGTCAAGGTTGTGCTAAAAAGTATTCTTGTGCATTGGATATCCATTCCCATATCCCTAAGGTATCATAAACAATATATATAATATATTATATATATATATATATTATATATATATATATATTATAATATATATATATATATATATATATATATATATATATAAACAAAAAAAATTGAAAACCAAAGGAAAATGAAAGGAATTTATTTAGTTAAATGGAGCCAGGTGGTAAATATTAAAGAAGCTAGAGGGTGGGGCATAAAAAAATATAAATCTCTTCAATCTAGCTCTAGCTGCTAAAACTCTGCAGAGGTTAGTCTACAATGAACGCATGTAGGAGAAAATTATGAAAACCAAACATTTGAGAATGATTTATATAGAAGATTAGTTTACAGAAGAAAGAGAACATTTTAAAGGAAATTCTATTGATTGGGAAGATTTGGTGAAATAATTCCCATTAATTGGAAAATGGATAGCATGGAGGATTCAAAGGAACAAGGTAAGAATAGGGGAAGACCCCTAGATTGGCTATAATATAATTTCAAACTGTGTAACATAATAAGAGATATCCATCTCTTAGGGACTTATTTGAGGGAAAATGTGGCAACAAATGATGGCAAGAATGTTTGATCTCACGGCTTGAACTTAGCATGGGATTTGAATTTGTGAGGGGTAAAAACTGAGGCAAGAAACCATACATAGCTTAGAAACTGGTCTAAGGTTGGTGACTGTTGTTTTTTAATGAGTTCAATGTTAATGGCAGATGCAAGTTAGCCAGTTTATATTTTCAATGGTATTGAGAATAAAATATATTTAACTTGTCCAAACTATTAGGTTAGTGATCGGATAGAGCATGAAGCTTAAAAACATTTGAGAGTGGTGCAAATGGGGTCTCACTATGTCAAGTGAAGTAGAATTATGAAGGTCATGGAAATCCATAATGAGGGTTGGTCAAAACATGTAAAAGCATTGCACCAATAGAAGTGTGATGCACTCTACAGCTGAGGTGAATGATATGTGTCACGACCATCCATCCATTTGTGTGTAACAATTGAATAACATAAACAGTTGAAGTTCGTAATTTAAAAAAGAAAATTAAAAACCCTCACTACTACAACATCAAAAAATATAACAATAAAATAGTGTGTCATAGATCCATCTTAACACGAGATTTTTTAAGCACTAAGTTTTATCCAAATATAACTAATTAACTTTTCAAATGTCAACTTTATGTTCTTGATATCATATATTATCTAAGCTGACACTGAAATTGTAGCATGGAAAAATAAATGCACAAACCATGTCAAGGAATTAACTAGATGGGCATAATAAGATGTACAAGGCATTTTCCATTTCAAGAGTAGAAAATTGGCAACTAGTTCTTGGTACTATCTACAATTATCTAAATTTGTGATTTTCTTTTCTACGCAAGTAATTCTGGGGCTAGATAAAGGTTCAAGGAAATGAACTACCTCATTTTTTCTTAGAAGGCACAAGAAATTTGAATGTTATAGTAATGGTAAGAGTTGTGATTCTATCCACTAGATTCTGCCCAGAATGGCTAATGAGAAATTGGGTATATAATATAATAAAACATGGTTAATAAATGCATGTCTTATTCAAAACTACGATGTTCTATATGTTTTCAATAACTCTCTTGTTTCTTTTTCTTGGTCGTTATGTGTGATTTGTTCAGTCTTCTCTACTAAAGAAGTTCTTGCTTTTCCTCTCCTTTTGCATAGGACCAGTCTCTGCTTCATGGTCTAGGGTTTATCTATTTGAGTTTACCTATTGATTATGTGATATTTTGTTATTTTCCTTTAGGAGATGCCTATTAGAGGCATTGGTACATCAAAAATGGAAATTCTGCTAGTTAGTTTTTGGTGCTATCTATACTTATCAGATTTTTTCGATTTAATTTTCTATGCAGTTAACTATAGGGGGTAGGTTAAGACTTAAGGAAATGCATCTCATCACAATTTTACAGTAATGGTAAGAGTTGTGATTCTGCCCACTGGATTTTGTCTAGATTGGTCATCTAGGAATTGCTAATATATAACAATTAAGAGATGGTTAATAACTACATATCTTATTCAAAATTACGTTATTCCATATGCTGGTAATAAATCTCATCTTTCCTTTCGTTGGAATTTTGATCCATTCGTTCTTCTCTGCTACAGGAGTGCTGGTTCTTCTTGTTTTGCAAATGATTGGTCTCTGCTTCATTGTCTATGGTTTTTGAGTTCACTGCTTTGTTTTGTGACATTTGGTTGTTTTTCCATTTGGGACATGCCTTAAGCATTCTTGCCTTGACATTTTTGTTTTTGTACTTTTGAGTCCAATTGATTTAACTTGGTCATTTGTGGACATTAAAATTATTTATTTGTTTATTTCTACTTATCTTCTAGTATTAGTGAACAACTATTAATCTCTTAGAAAATCATCATGATTTGTTCCACTAATTATCTACGGGTCATTGATAGGTATTTGATCTCTGAGAAGTTAAACGGTCATATTTTGTTTGTCATGGTATAAGTTGTTTGGAAAATCTAGCGAGCTTTGAAGATCATTGTGCAGGAGAAGCCCGTGACAGAATACACATTATGGTAAGTATTTTTCGTAGATGGGCAACTATTTAAATGATTCCAAATAAACTATGTAGAGTTTCAGTTTTATTAGAAAACTCAAATTATCTAGGTCAAGGAGAAACTATAATCGATGAATGTTTTCTAATAATATTAGTCAGGCAATAGGAGGTGATGTGATAATGGGATGGATATTGGGAAACATCGTTGAACTTTGTTTAGAAATTCATAAGTGAATCCCACCGGTTGGAATCATTCTTCTTGGCACAGGCAATGATCTAGCTCGAATTTTTGGTTGGGTAGGCAGCTTTCTTTGGCTTATATTCCTTTGTTATATATGTTCTTCACCTTGTGCTTTTTGCAGTCTGAATTGGATAGTCAGACACGTGTATGTTATAGTCAGCCTCAAATTTTATTGGCTCCATGACTGAAAAAAGGTGTTTATAGAACATGTTCATTAGGTGACCATTTTAGAATTTATTTTAGGCAAGAAACTCTATAAACAAGATGAGCTAATTTAAGTTGTCAAAAAATGAGGGACTTGATGAATATATTGCCAGCCTTGAATACAAGGTAAACATGGAAGAAGAAATGATGAGGGAAAGATCCCCATGGTGGCACTTAGTTTGAAATTTAGAAATTCCTCTTAAAGCTAAAATCTTTCGCTCGTCAAATTTAGAAAAAAAAAAGTTTTATCTTGGGGTAAGGGGTTCCTGGAAGATGTCTTTTGTGTAAGACAAGTGAGGAATCCATGGATGAATTGTTTGTTTCATGTTTTTAAGCTCACCTATGGATAGCGTGCAATATATTGTTTATTGAGAAGCATGAATAGAGTATAGTGCCAGTCCAGATGGGCACAAAGACACTCACAATGATAAGAAAGCTAGAAAATGACTGATTGATCCCAGATCAAATTAGCATGGTAGCCTGGTGCCAATATATAATGTGGGTGGGGTTTTTTCACCTTCATTCAATAGTATTTCGAGGAGAAATTAATCGCATATTAGATTATGAAAGGATGCATGAAGTAGCCGTCTGAGGTCATAGGCTAGATTTTCCATTGACTTTCAATTCTCCCATTGAGAAACCATACCATTGTTGCCTTTTCGGATTGGTTCATTAATCAAAGAATGATTCTGGAGTTGCTAATGTTGCAGAAATAAATGGGAGTAGTGGAGTATTACAAAATGTTTTTATCCTTGGATTGTAGATAAATTTGTAAAAGTTTACAGGGCGTTACAATTTTTTTTTGATTTGGGATATTTAGTTATCTAGAAACATAATGATCTTCCAAGATCTATAGTTGAGACCAGCACAAGGTGCCCATAAAGTTAGGTATACTTGCAGTGGAAATCGATCTTCCTCAAAAGAGTAACCAACCATAATTATAAATGAAACAGAAATATAGCCATGACTAGGCTTGGGTGTTTTTTGATGGAGCTTGTCAGAGAGTTCTAGGTTTGTGCGGGTTGGTGTCATTCTATTTATGGATCGATATCACCATTTCAAACTAAATTTAGTAGTAGGACCTGGCACAAACAACCAAATAGAAATTTATGCTATGTGGGTACTCTAGCAAAAACAACATATAGGGTATAAAAATTTTACAAGTGTTTTGAGACTTGAAGATGATGGTCGATTGGTCTAATAATAGGTGCACACCAAATAATCTATTACTTGACCAATCATAAATTAGTTCCTGGATGTTAAGTGGAGATTTAATGATCTATATTTTGCACATATCTATAAAGAGTTTAATACTATGGTTGATCAGTTATCAACAAAATCTCTGTTACTGTAGGAAGGGTCCCTTACTTAACAAGAATTCAGAGGAGGGATATAATTATCAGCTTCTGAAAGCTTGTTGTTCTGATGCAGGGTTCGAAACCCCTATAATTTGTTTCAGGTGTCTTTATGTTGCTAATGTAGTACTTGTAGCCTTTTAGCTGAATGTAGAAAGAAAAAGTCTCTTTTTGTGGAGGCTTCCTTCAGGTATACTGGGAAAACTATTTATAAATAGTCATGGAATAGAATCAGGGCTATCCGCTAGCTATAGGACAGTTTTAAAGACTTATTTTTGAAGCCTAAAAAGGCAGAATGATGTATATTCTAATATCGCACTTCAAAAATAGAATCTAAGATAAGATAAATTTATTAATGTCCAACAAAATACCACAAAACTAGATCAAACAGACTAAAACAATACATCCACTGTAACTACATAATGGAATCACCTAAGCAACTCCTATAGCCATGATATCAACAACAGAAAAATAGATAAGTACATGGATAAAATTAAGAAAAACATCATGAATGAAAAAGAAAAGTGACAATAATAGTGTTGATCAAAGCATTCACCAATGTACACCCCAAAAGTTAAAATTTCCCAATATTAGCATAACTTAGGGTCTGAAAACTAAAGAAAAGATATTAGGTGAAACATTACAAAATAGTTCTCACAAATTATGGATTTAACTCTAATAGTAATAATTCTTCAAACATTGTAAACCACTAATGGAACTTGGCAGAGATGATATACTTACAAATAACTTCCTCTATAATAGGGGATTCTAATTCTAAAGGGACTAAGTTTTCATTTAGTAAATGAAATTCAACAAGTAAAGATGTTGGAAAATTATTCTTCTGCTAAACTAAATACAAAAAGTGCTAAATTATATTAAGGAATGAGAGAGTCAAAATAGTTTTCTCACAAATTAGGCAGTTAGACTCTAAAAACAATAAGTCCTTGAACATAGAAAACCATAAATGGAAGTTTGGAACTCAGAAGAGATTCTTGACAAATATTTTCCTCTATAATGAGGAAATATTTTCATCCATTCTAGAGTTGCATTCAGGCTGGTTTAAACGAAGCCAGATTAAGGGTCTCAAAGTTGTACTTTTGGAAGGCCCATGTAGTCACTTATGGAAGACAATGGTGCATTTTTCTCATAAATTAACAATTTTTATAGAAGTTTGGGAAAAAATTGTTTTTGATCACTAGATACATCCTGAATATATTGTTTCTTTTAGGCATGTGGATGATGTACACTTTCTCATGCAAATATTTGACGTAAGTGGATATCAGAAGAAAAAAACACTTGTGGTTCATCACCATGGTGGCCCTCCTCCCAATTACCTCCATTTGGTTACCCTAAGATTGTTTTGTCTAATTGATTTCCTCTAGTACAAATCTGATGTGATTTTGTCCCATGGAGTGAATGAGGAAATGCTACAAGGTATCAATCTCCTCCAATCAGCAAATTTGGCATGTTCCATAACCCCAACCTTTATTACGTTTATGTCACCTGCCTCTTTCACATCTAAATTTGTTCTAGCTCGTTCATTTGAGGAAGATTTTATTTGTCCTTCCATGGATTTTTAACTGTAGTATTCTTGGATTTTTATTTCACATATGGGACTGAATTGCCTTATATAATATTGTTGTTTCCTTTGAGCTTTCATTCTAGTTTCCCCATTCTATAATAGTTATAATGGTTTCTTCGTAGCTCTTTTATCTCTCTAGGGACGTCCCTCTCTACAATATTCCATTTTTCCTTTGATTTTCTAGATTGAAATTCTCATCTTCCTTCCATTTTCTACATTGAAATTCTGATGTTACTAACTTGTGTAAATGACATCCTCTTCTCCATTTCAACAAAACCTCTATAAAATCTATCCTTTTTTTTATTCCATTTCTAGAGGGTGGAGATAGGTCTCTTCTAGGATAGTTCCACATGCAGTTAAGATTCCCCTTCTTAAGAAGTTATTACAGTAACCTGATGTACATATTTTTCGAGACTGCCAATGAGAAACTGTGGAGGCATATGCATGTTGCAAAATATGATAATTATCAATCAATTCGATTCAGAGTAATATGAAAGTAGCATATTAAATTAAAAGGCCATGAACCCAAACTAATTGACTTTGGTCAATATTGTTATTGGTTCATTAAAAAACACCATGGGCATCATGGATAAAAATGGGAGGAAAACGACATTGGAGACAACATAGATCCATACTTTACCAAAAATGTTTCCTCATGATTGAATTCAAAATTGCTCTATTCATTGAAACATGAAACTTGTCCACATCATGGATCCATATTTTGTCAGAGGACGTTCATTGAATTGAAAATTGCTACCAAATAATAAAATAAATTAAAATCAACAATAAGGAAAAACTCAAAATCAAGGCAACAGGTCATTTGCACCAAGGGCCATTTATGCAGAAGTTTTTCTTGATGGCTCATGACGGCCTAACATGTACATGAGGGAATGAACCTTGGTGGAAGAATATTACCTCCACTGCATTACCAAATCTCCCATCAAGAGTCTTAAATTTTTTTATTGAAGGAAGTCTACGACAACAATTTTATTAAAAAAAAAAGCAGATATAAATTTTTCCTCAGAAGTGTCATAACTAATGGAAATGTCCTATAGTATAGACTATATCCACTGATTCCACCAACCATAGCTGAATCCCTCCAATTTAAGTACTGAAAAATTGGTCATGTCTTCTTAATTCATTGGTTTCATTGAAAATATGTCTCTAACTTGTGAATCCAGTCATTGCATGGATTTTTGTTTTGCCATCAAAAGCTAGAATTCCTAATTTTTTGAGGTAAGGCTTGTTGAAGATATTATGCTACATATCACTCCATTGTCTTTAAACTTCCTCGGAGATCGTATAACTCCTTGAAGGAGACCTCCCCTTGAAACTCTATTGGGTTAAGCTTGCTATATATCTAACCCAGAAATATATAAGAATACAAATATACTGAGAAATAATAAGATAGAAATAGATAGAAATGCTTCTTTATTAATCAAGTCCCTTAAGGTAGGGCAACACCATACAATCACTCCTTAAGGAAGGAGAACACTCCACAAGCCGTATGCTTTTCAATACAATAATCCTTGACATCTCTCAATGGGGAGTCTCTAGACTCTATATAGGCCTCATACATACAATACAAAGGGTCATTACCATGGTTCCCTCAATACCATATATCTAATACAATGGGCTTATTACATTATTGCTAACTACTTGTGGTCTCTCTTGGGTACCCTCCCTCGGTACCCCATGCTATCCCCCCTACGTATACTACAAATCTTTTGGGCTTTCTGAGAATCCGTCATTTGAATCTTTAGCAATTCAAATTCTGAATTAGGTTTGACACCTTCATTGGGAATATGAGGTCAAAAGCAGTCACCTATAAATGAACCTATTATTGACACATTCACATCAAAATTATTTCTTAACAAACAAGCCAATAAAAAAACTACTCATGGATCATTGGGCATTGCCTAAAGAGGTAAGTAGAGAATACATTGATTGATCAGACATCGGGAGCATATTTTGACATGAGGATACACCATACCTTAATGAGAAATGGGGTCTAGGGTTTTACTATTAAGATTTTTTCATTAGAAAAAATCATGGGATCAATGGTAACAAAAACACTGGAAGTTACAGGATCCATTTTATAGGCTCAAGATCTATTTCCTTCACTTGCATATCTTCTTCCATGTCGGATCCTTCCATTAGTGATCAGGGATCCAAATCATATCATTCCAATTACCCTAAATTTCCATTTAGCAGCAATTTTCTGAGCCTCTTTTTTTTCCTCCGAGGAGACCCCGTCTCGCAACAAAACAAAAGGATGGGACTCCAAGAGAAAAACATAGGCATGCCTTTGTGCATCAATGTTCATACAATATTTACCCTTCGAAAAATATTTTTCCTCCGAGGAGACCCCATCTTGCAACAAAACAAAAGGAAGGAACTCCAAGAGAAAAACATAGGCATGCCTTTGTGCGTCAATGTTCGTAGTACATTTACCCTTCAAAAAAAATCCCTTCAGGGTGTGTAGAACCAGCTTGGCAAGGTCCGCAACACATCTCAGTTCTTCGAAGTGCTTCTGCATGCAGTTATCCAAGTCGTTGAAGTGGTCTTCAAGCTCCTTTCACTAGACATTGAGGTTTACTAGGGCCAAAGACGGAAATGTAGCTCCAGGAACAACTTGTGGAGTTTCTCCTTCTTGGATGGCACATCATCCATGGCTGCCAAGATCAAACTCACTAGCGGCAAGTAAAATTGTAGTCTGGAGCTTAGCACATGAAACCCTAATGCAACTCAGCAAATGAAACCCTCATGCGAATAAAATTCATAATGCATCTCGACGGATGAAATTGTGCATGTGAAGCTCCATGGAAGAGATGAAGGGTACAAATGAAAACAATGAGTCGAAGCCCTCACTGGCCCATGGAAACTAGAAATGAGGGCTTTGGGAGGAAACCAAAAAATTGTTGACACTTGAGTGGATATTTTGCATGTGGCCTAGTCATCACTTGTGCCTGTTGGTATTCCTGTCTAGCGTTGGATGGAGCTGTGTAGAGGTGTAAGGTGGAGAAGGGTGGATGAGGAGATATTTTGTGTGGTGCACGGTTGCATTGGCGGGAAGGTTTCTAGAACAATAAAATATATATTTTGTTGTTTTTCTATTGTGTTTCTTAAATTAGTGTTTTCTATTTATGTAAAGAAAATGAATGTTTATTTTTTATGGTCCATATTTAATGTAAAAATAAAAATAAAAGTTTGATTTCAATCATGTTTTTTTATTATATTATTGAATTTAAATTATACCCAGTAGAATTAGGCACTCTATCATTTCTAGTATTTCTTTAATCTCTCCTTGGCTCAGGCAGCTATGGCCCACCTGGTTAGGGATCTAGGTTTAGCTATGGCTCTGGTTATGGCTCCAGGTCTGGATATGATGGCTATTGTAGCACAGGGTCTGGCTCACACTCAATAGACTTTTAAATTCTTTCTTTTAGATTAAGCAAGGGTTTTAAGGTGCACATTTACTAGAAGAATTTTTATTTCAAACCCCGCCCTCTGATTGTAGCTACATTCTCTTCTAATATAAGTTGCACTATGATGTAGTGTAGTCCATTTGGGTGGCCCATTTTCCCCATATTAGTTCAGTAACCATCATGAGTGATCCCATGTCTCTGGTAGATTCATTACGTGTGATAAAGTGGTATCCATATCCGAGTGAGCACTCAATAGATCTGATGAACACATACATACCACACCTATTGCAGAAGCTAGGGCTTAAAGAGAAGCCTTTCTCCTGAAAGAACCAATACAGAACAACCGTGGAAGGCAGGAACCAAGAACATGGCAAGGTAAGAGCTTTGTGGATTTTGAACATAAATCATGAACCAAGCATGAGCTATGGAAGGCCAAAAGCTTTTTGACTTCTGAAAGAACCATGTAGAGGAAATATGACCATAGTAACAACCAAATTGTTATGTGAATATAGGAATCCAGGAGGTTTTTACCTTTACCTTTTGTACATAGGAAACAATAATAGGACATGGCAAGGTAAGAGATTTGTGGATTTTGACCATAAATCATGAACCAAGCATGAGCTATGGAAGACCAAAGCTTTTTGACTTCTGAAAGAACCATGTAGAGGAAATACGACCATAGTAACAACCAGATTGTTATGTGAATATAGGAAGCGAAGAGGTTTTTACCTTTACCTTTTGTACATAGGAATCAATCATTCCATATGTGGGCTAGTACTAGATAAAATCATGGAGCTACACTCTCTATGTATGGATTTTCACTATGTAGTTTTTGACCTAAATTTATGGCCTAGATCTTAGGTAGTGTATCTCCTAGTTTGCCCTTGGCTATTAGAGTGAGAACTTAACTACTTAACGGAACAAAAAATGTTCCTCCACTAGACTCAAATTTTGCCATAGTAGCTAAACCTTAAAAAATTATCCCTAAGTGCACAACTTTAATTTTGAAGTAATTTCACCATGTTCATTTGTTTATTGGAGCACATATTCAAAACCTTACCTGTTAAAGATGGGTATGTGATCTCTTAGGCACCCACCTATTCCCCAAGACCTTTTGTGGCCTAGTATTGGTCAAGACCTATTCCATATGAGTTTATACAACCACTAATAGGACTTTTGCTTCCACAACGCTTCATCTAGAGTGTAACCCACTAGACACAATATCCATGTCCTCCCCATGTTACATTTGGTTGGGACAAGCAAATCCCCAAAAATTTCTTAGTGCTTGGGATCTCCCGCATGAGTAGGTTTTCCACGATGAGTGTACAGGTAGGCCTAAGCTTCAACGCTTCTCATAAGGGAACACCAAGAGGAGGTTAAAAAACACCAATGCGTATGGTAAGTTTCCGAGACACCCTCCTCTTATACTACAAGTAGGCCATTTTTTAGCACCTTGATCCTAGTTAACTAATACAAATTAGTTTAGTTGGGTTAGTCCATCCATCTCCAAAGCCCCATCCTGAACTCCATTTTCACTAGGACTATGGTCCATATCTCGTCACCATTCTATCTAATGGAAAGGGAATAATGGGAAATATCCAAATATTTTTCTCTATATTTTTCTCCTATTCTCATGGTTACTGATGAAGGGAGATTAAACTATGTCAAATTGATTGTTCCAATGAAATTCCCATATTATCGAGAAGAGCTATTCAAGATTCAAGTTCTTACCAGATAAGGTTGAATGAACCCATGGTAAATAAGTTGAGAGTTATCGGCAACATGAGAGTCTGTGTGGGTAAGTGACCATATTCCCATCGTGAGTACTATGATGAGGTAAGCCTAAATTATGCAAGGTCAGATGAATCACATCCTTCATAGGATGATATAAAGAAGAGTTTATTTTGTATGAACATTTTAATTCCTTCCATGATTCCTTTAATTAGATAGGAAGTTCAACCAATAGTTGATGAGTTTGAATCGACCAAATAGGATGAGGTAGTAGGTACTAACCAAGATAGAGTCGAAACATCAACACCTCAAATGGTATATCCATTGGAAAATGATTGTACCATAAGGAAGGTCATGTCTCTAGATGAGGTTCCATAACCGATGATAGGAGAGGTTCCACTAAGAAAGCATAGATATATTTATGATTCATGTCCCCATGTGCCCACATGTAAGGCTGTTGCATGAGCCCATTGGGATCCCCATGGGGGACCTAATGGTCACCTATATTTTCATGGACGAGACTGGGGACTTTCAACCACATAGGTGTTTTGTTTACACTATTAGGTAGGACTATCAGGTAGTTGTGTTAGGTCAATAAGTATTAGGTCATATGTGAGCCATATCCCCTTGGCTTTCTTTGAGGTCGGGTGAGCTATGGCTTTTTCGTATGGTTGTTTTGGTACTGAAATTAGCTGTTTCCCATGAAGTTAGTGAGCTTAAAAAAAAAAAATAGGAGAGGATTTTAGTAACCACATAGTTGTGGATACACCGTGAGAGGGCACCACCACGAGAGTAGTTATGGTTGAGAGCTATGGTTGAGAGCTATGCAAGCACCAATTCCTTCCTACTTACTGTTATAGTTCATTATGTGAACCCCTCCTTCCTTGTAAATAGTTAGCATGATAGTTACTCCAGCAGATCCCTCTCATTTCACATTTTTCCATAGTGTCAAAACCTAATTTTGAGTGGTTCAATGAGGAAATCCCACATTGGGGATATAAAATGTCAAAAATGGCATTTCTGGGGGTTTCCATAATAGTGGTAGGATGCCTTAGATTGAGAGGCTTGATGAAACTTGCATCGAGACGTTGAACTTTCCCCATCCAACTATGATGGTCCACAACCAAAATGTGAACCCATCCTTCCTTCCTTACTTCCAGCTGTAGGGTTTCAACCCATCATGTGTTATATGGAGCGAGGTTTGAGGATTGTCAGAGCCATTAAGGGTTTCATATTGATTTATGACAGTTTCACCCTGTGTTAAGGTGTGTATGTATGCAAGAGGAGGGTTTCAAACTCGCTCATTGTGTCTAATGTTCCATATGATATTATTCTTTTTCATGGTCTCCACATCAAATCCAATTAACATCGTTGATAAGCATCTCGTTTCCCTAGGTATAATAAACCCATACCATATATATTAGGGATAAGTGTACTCCTCCTATGTGTGTGTGGATGTTTCTCTAACCTTTTGCAATAGTCAGAGATAGATTTTGCCTGATATCTATGTTTTTTAATTGTCTTCCATTAAGGGACAACAATAAGATGCTATGGCATAAAAGAAGGCATAAAAGAATCTAAGCACCAACAAGGGGTGCAAACAAGTTCATCAAACATATAGGATTATCCAATTGGGATCATGATGTTACCACTACTAATTGATTAGATTCAACCAAGAATTCCTTCTTGCTAGCTAAGGTTCGCAGTGCAAACCTCTTCTCATCCTTATAACTATGATGAAAACAATCGATCAGTGGGACTAGATCATATTATCTTAAACCAAAACCCTTATCATTTGGCATTTCGCAATGGCCAAAATATATTTTTGATGTATCCGAAGACCATTATTTTTCTTTAGCAAGGATCAAAAGAGAAGATTCTTCTTATTCAGTTAGAATGGAATTTCCAAAAATTGATCTCTAGGTATATCCCATAATCAACAAGATCAATTCCAAATACATGTGATATAGATGACCTATTTTAGGTGTCCTTGATGAGATGAGTAAGTGACATCCCATAGTAGAGCTGCTAGTAGTATCCCAAGATGAGCCCTACTATATTATACCAAACTTTCTCCTCATGAGATAAAAATATGTTGTTTTTAGGCGTTACACATCCAACATATATAAGTCATGTGCAATCAAGAGGTAGGTGATCTCCTTCGCGCACCCACATCATTCCCAAGACCTACCTCTGTTTGTTTGAATGTGTGAAACCAACAGTCGCAGAAGAAGGCTAAACAAATGGCATGTGCCCAATAAATTTGTATTTTCTGGGTTCTTTTAAATGAGTAAATCTAAGGGCTTTCGTTCAATAATAATATAGAAAATTGTCATTTCAATCTTTAAAAATATAAAAATATAGAAGTTAGAGAAAATTCTCACATATCAATTTTTTATGTGTTCAATTTGACAAGATTAATGGTGCAAGCCAAAAAAATAGTCTCTCTCGTAGGCAGAGACTAAAAATAGATCTACTAAATGGGTCTAAAACATTTTATAGATAAGAAACAAAGGAATCTCTCTTCATAACCAAATATCAATTTTGGAGTTCCCAAAACAAAATAGAAAAATCGATATCTTTTATTTTTAATATCCATCCACATTCCTTCACAATCTAAATGGACATAATCCACGTTCATGTAAATGTTGACGTTGATATCATCAATATGTTCTTCACTTACACATTTTGTTTCTTCAAAGTCTAGAAACTGTGACAAATCTGCATACTCAGGTTCATATGATGTATTATTTCTCATTCCTTTTGGAGGACTTGTTAACACTACATACGAGTCAGTCTCAACTGGATCTTGTACATAGAATAGTTGTTTATATTGCGATGCTAAAATAAATGAATCATCTTGCCAATGATTTTGACTTTTGCATTTCTTCATATTCACCATTGTAAAACTCAAATCATCGATTTTGATCGCTCTCTTATTGTATACATCAATCCAATTACATTTGAACAATGTGTACTCCATACAAAAATAGTCCAATGTAATTATTTCTTGTACCACTGCATAAAACGTTTTGTTTTGAAGCACAAGGTTTGCATCTTTGGAACTTGACCTCACCATTGTTTGAGCTTCCATACACACGCCACTATTTTGGGTGGTTCTATCATTCTCTATGCTTTTTGTATGGAATCTATAACCATTGATTAGGAATCCCTTGTACTTATTCATGAATTTCCTGGGTCCACGCGCTAGCCATTTAAGTGTATCAAACACGTTTCCATCTCCTTCCACCTGTATAGTTTTAGATTTAAAAATGTAGTTAGAATTCATACATTCAACCTCTGAAAAAATACTTAATTTCCTACATGAAAATATTCCCATATACTGATTTCTAGGTACACTTATAATATAAATAATATCATTACATGTTGTTTTAACCAACTAGCAAATTTATGGGTGTAGAGTTTCTGCAATAGAGCTTCATCTTTTTACATTTGGGTAATTGAGTTGGTAATCTCCATTCTGTGCATCCTAATTCAACAATTATGGACAATAGATATGGTGGTTAATGTGTTTTGATAAAATATGAATAAAATAGTTTTAAAAGTAAAATATGTTAATCTATCCATGGATCTATGTTTTGTTAAACCATAAACAAACAGACAAAAAATTGCAGGCCAAATATGTTACTTACTCTATCCATGGATCAACTTTGTTTGTGTGAAATATAACCCAGCTATGGGCTTGTTCCCAACTAACGTCATCCAGTTATGAAGGAATTGGAGCAAATAATGGCTTTCCATCAAGTATAACTTCTTCAAATTCCTCATCCCACACTTCATTTCGACCATGTGTGATCCAATAGCTTCCATACCTTTCAAGTATCCTCCACAAAACTTTATTAACTCCACAATATATCTTTCAGCAATGCATCCTTCAGGCCTATTTTTGTTCTTAACATAACTCTTATATACCTTTATGTTCCTACAAAATGAACAAAAGATAATTAAGAAATGTCAAAATCTTTTAAAAAAAATCATCTTGCTTTTGTGCTTGATAAAAAGTAAAGCTTCACGTACCTCTCATAGGGGTACATCCATATATATGCAACCGGACCACAGTATCAAAGTTCACGTACAAAATGTACATTCAAATGCAACATTATATCAAATAATGAAGTAAAGTACTTTTCAAGAAAGCACAATGTCTCCAAAATATGATTTTCCAACTTGTCAAGACTCTACTGAAACTGACTTTGCACAGATTTGCCTATAAAAGTGAATAGGTAGCTCCCCGAATGTGTGGTCTTGAGGGAAAAGTATGTAAGAATTTGATTGAAGGTGAACATTAAAAAGGTATTGTTGAATTGTGGTAATGGACCTCAGAGAGGAATTCGCATTCAAACTTAACCTTGGAAATTATGGGTTCACTTCAGGAAATATTTTATTTCCTCAAAATCAAGCTACCGGGATCACTGTATTTGGCATCACTATATTAGCAATGCCTCGTTATACCTCTTCCCACGATATATTCATCATATTCATTCTTCTATGGTCTATGCCTCACCAAAATGGATCTATAATGGTGTGGCAGTAACTCACTATGACTACATATCACCTCTACATGCACCTTCTCAAGAAGTCTCTTCAAACCTAGATTGATTCTTTAATTCTCGCATTTTTCTAAGGTATGGATTATCTAAATCTTGCATGTATCATCCATAACTGCACTCTATACTATGTTAATGGAAATTCTCAGTCGTCGTATATTATCCATGACACAATGAATAAGGTATTAATGATGTATATGTCATATGGACAGTAACACTCAGAAAAACTCATAACAGTGACTTAAATTCTGGACAATAATCTATCTGAACCTCATAAATTCTAATGTCAGTGACTTTGCTTGATGAGGGTAGTAAGATGTTGATTTACAGTAGGTTCATTGTGATCCTAGAAATTGACCTCAATAAATGTTTGGTCACAAGCAGTGGAAACATTTGATTTTTGCAAAGACAATTCTCTCTTAGTTCGAGGATAATTAGTCTCCTTGAAATCTTCTATACCCAACATCAAGTAGTAGAATAGGAATTTTGTTAAAGCCAACTCTCAAGAAGAAGTGGTCCTCCTAGAAGTTTGCAAGACTTGAAGGTATCATAAAAGTAAAAAAAAAAATAGAATCTTGTGCAGTGATCTTTCTTGGTTCCCTCATAGTTATATGTACGTGGTATTGTTCTATGTATGTAACCTCAAGCTCACCACTATTTATGGTCCAACATTAAGTATGGATCAGTATTTCTTAGTAGCAATGGTGATACATTACAATACCTAAACATTGATGACATCGTCACAGTCTTGTTGACAGTTGGAGTTGCGAACAAGACAGAAGTGAACTCTAGAGAGCTCGATTTTCATCCCTTCAATGGTTATCCTCTATAAAGAAGTTACAGGGATATCTCAACTAATGAGTTAATAATTGGGCTAATGAGATATTGAAGCTTTTGTCTTCATCAAAGAACATGTGATCCTAAATTTAAGATAGTATCAGAGCCAAGTTGAGGATAAGCCCAAGCAGTAGTGAACGTAATTATGACAAGTCTCTGCAGCCAAGTAATCATCCTGGAGATAGAATTATTGCCCCCCTTGAAAGACAACACTACATGTGAAACATCTCTATCAGGTATTCAATCTCTGTATCCTTGTTGACATAGATATTCACTTGTTTTGAAATTTCAATGCAATTCTGAGGTGGATAGGCTGAAGTGTTAATGATTGTTTAGGGTTCATTTTTTTCTTTGGTTCGATATGGTTTACTCGATGGGCTATTTTAGACTTCAGGTAACACACTTCTATGTTCTTTGTGGTATGGGTTGACCACTTATCCAAGGAAGTCTAATGTGCAAAGATAGCTTAATTTCTAGAAGTTGGCATGTATATAATGCAACAATAATTTACAGACCTGTATGCTAATACTTCTAACTCCAACAATTATTTGGCATACACACTAATTTGCAAACCTAAGTGCTAACATATATATTTAATATATGTTCCATAACTCATATACTTCTAAACGATCTCGGGTACACTAGTTCTATTCTTGTGAAGTCCTATGCCAAGACAATGTTTTGCTCAAGTATTTTGATACTTAACTTTAGATATAAATTTCTGAGGCCAGCACTATCTAAGGAATTTTTTTGGAATTAACATTCTTGAGAAAGTGTTGAAAAGTGTTGTGTTGAAAATAGACCTTGAGGATCTAGACACAAGCTTAGCTCTGTGGCATCAAATGCAAGAAATAGTTCAGTCCAGTCTATCTATTGTGTACAAACTGTGGTGTATTCCTGAATTAATCCAACAGGTTGGATCCCTTATATAGAGACCTATAACACAAGTTTTGTTGACCTGAGCATATAAATAAGTGGGTATGAGTTAGCTAGTTTAGTGATTATGATTCGATCTAAGGATTCAGTCACCGTATACATTGGTGCAGAGAATCTGAAGGTCATGGCCTATTTGATGTACACATTGACTGCATTCAAATCAAGTTTTGGGACAGATTTCTAGAATTACTGATGTCACAAGGATATTGGTTCTCTTGTTCTTCGAGAGTGTAAGGTCCTTATATGGTAGAGGGATTTGAGATAGAATATCCATAAAATTTATTTTCTTGCAGGAATGAGTGTGCTTAATTCCGAGAACATGTGATGAATGGTCAACATTCTGAGGTGTTGACTCCTAGGTCCTCACCGGGCATGTTTTTTCTTTTTGAAGCTTAAGGAGCTAAGAGTATTTTGTCCAAATGATGCCAAGTTATAAAGAAATGATCCAAGTTCCTTGAAAAGCAATTTTGTGCATATCCGTGGGAGATGGTAAGAACCAATGTTTTTCCCTTGTAAAGGATCCTTATTTATGTTTCATATCACTGTAGAAGTGACAAGAATGTTGCCTTGTTTTCAACAAACCAAATTTCTCACTGATGATACATTGACAAATATTTTTTACCTCGGAGATGTCATTTTGTAGGCATGGCATGTTATAGAAATATTCTTCTTGTAGGAAAGGATCACAAGGATCCTTGATGAGAAGGTTCTTCAATATATGGAAGAATCTTGAAAAGAGTTTATTCCACTAGAAGTTTGTGGATGCAGTCTGGCATATTATGGAAGAAATCATCAAAAGAAGTTTACTAGTTTAGTTGTAGCATGAAGGCATAATTGAAGTATTTTATCATCTTGAGAAAGGAGCCTCATCGTAGGCATTTTCCTCAAAGAAAGAGGTAGTTCATCAAAGAAGTTGACTAGATGACAAAATGAAGGAAAGAGGTATGTGGATCTTTAGATAAGAGCTCTTCTTTAGAAAGTAGAATTCATGCATTCAAAGATATGGTACAAAGAGTTAGATGCAAAAGTATATTTGGAATCATGTGCATGGTATGTCTTGGTTAAATACTAGATGAAATAAAGACTCTTCCAGATGGGTACTCGATGTATAGAATCATGACGGTTGTGCATAAAACTTGGTGATATTGATCAACATCCAATATGGTCTATGCTAGGGTTCTATGTTCCATAGTAATCAAGATTTGTTAATATTTCAAGTCAATCAAGGTCAAAAGTCAAATTTTGGTCTATACCAACAAAATTTGCCAAGTTATAAAGCAAAGATTATGAGTCACTATATAGGTGTCATTGCTACTCCCACTCAAAAAATGAAGATAATTTCATCATGTCAGGTCATCTCCATATTTCATGAGTCTTTTGATTAATCATGGTCAGTCAAACCCTATCAATCATACTTGCACCTTCTTTCCTCAGAGATTGAGTCAAAATTTCGCTACTAGCGTTTTTGTTGTGCTTTCCCTTTTCCATGGTTCATAGTTTCATTCAGGAGTCAACGGTCTTCATTTTAAGCTTATATCTCCTTCATCATCCTTCACTGACCATTCTCAATCATTCCCCTCACCAAAATATTTTCATTTTCTTATTTTACCAAAAGCCCTAGAAATTTGTTGCTTTTTTACCCTAGGTCTATGTTTTGACCTTTTCCCCCCTTTTTCTCACTATTTTTGTGAAATTCTACTTCTAATATTTTCCTAACACCCATACCTATTCCCCATATTTTTCCCATAGTTTTTCCTACCTCCCTTCCCTCTCATTCCCTTCCCCTAAGTTGCAGCTCTTTTGCACTGTGCGTTTACATAGTCACCATGTCCTCGTTGTTAGAGTTGGTCTAGTTATCCCTCCATTACATATCAAAGCTCTTTTTTGCATTTCATGTTTTAGGTGTCCCACCAGTTTTCATCAGTTGCATTTCGTTAGGCATGCCATAACTCTGATGGAGTGGTCTGTGTTATTCATTCCCCTCGTGCATATCACTATTGGTTCAGGAGAAGTCATAAAGCTTCACAAGTCATTTTTAGTCATATTTTAAATTTCTAGGTCTAGGTCTAGGGTTTGAGTTAATTTAGTCTTGAAAAGTCTTAGAAGACCAGCAGGCCAGAGGGATGTCTTAGATAGATCATCACTTCAATAATTCTCACCATTGTACAGCTGAATAAGGACTTCTCTTCAAAACTCTGTTTTGAAGACAAGTCGCCACCTCATTTTTGTAAAAATTGTCAAAATTTTCAGTTCTTTAATTGTTCAAGTGCAGCCCTGGTCTCCTTTGCTGAAGCATATCAGAGCTATCCCTACAAAAAATTATCAGAGAAAATAATCATTTCAACCTATTTTATGAAGGAAACCAAAAAGGTTAGAGCCTATTAATTTTGAAAAAGTGTCAACAACCAAACATAAGGAAACTGGGTTTTCATAGAGCAAAAATTAAAATGGATGCTATATCAAGTCATTTCTCCTCATTTGCAAGCCATTCCACATTTTGAGAGCTAAGAACATCATTCAAGGGCGATTTTGCAAGTTTGTAGCAAATTTGTGAGTATTTGGGTC